>JAVJIX010000208.1:945000-1172500 GCA_036785185.1 Paratrypauchen microcephalus
CTCATGAGCTCAGTCTTTGACTAATGTATTTGCAGTTTCTTAAATTTGTGTTTTATGACCAGTTCTTTGAGCTTAAAGATCCCATGACATGGTACTTCTTGATGCTTTTATATGGCTCCTTAATGGTTCCCTAATACTGTAAATGAATCCTTCTTCAAAATCAACACTCAGTGCATGAGAAAGAGAGATAAGATGAGAAAGAGTAATTTTTCTCCCTCAGAACAGGTCATAATGGGAGTTGTTGCTTGAATGCAAATGAGGAGAAAAAAGCTGGCCAATAATAGAGGGTGGGGGCGTGGCCAAACGCTCCGGTCTCCGCTGTAGCTCACAGCTGATCCATTTCCTTGTTTTTGCACGGGGGGAGAGATTTGAAGTGTTCCATTGAAAAATAAACACATTTCCACATAAAATAAAATTAAACCACTGCTGTTCAAAGGTCCAGAGGCTCAGATAAAGGACTTCCGAGCCTAGAACCACTCGGACGTGCCTCCAGGCAAATAAAAAAAACGCATTTCGCATTGCCTAGCGCATTCGCAGTCCAAACTCTCTGGGCGTGATTTACAGAGACGCTGAGTACAGACAGACGGGGGTGGAACTGCATTTGCATTTCTTTTTTCTATCTGACGTCAATCAGGTGCCTTGTTCAAAATCGCCCGTTTGAGCTCCGATTTTTTTGTAACGCAGAAAAGGATCGCAAATGCTCAGTTTAGACATTTCACAACTTTTAACCATGGGGGGGGGGCTAAACAGGGTAGGGGAGCTCACATTAACGTTCAGAAACCTCAGAAAGTGAAAATTTCATGCCATTACGTAGTACAACATTAAATAATATTCAACAATTTCCCATTATGGCTCTATAACAAATATGTCACATTGGGCTTTTAGCCTTAAAATAAGAATGAAAAACCTGATGTGACCGATTTGTCACAATAACATGGTCATGGACAATAATGGTCTGTGGTGTATCCCACATAATTTTCCTTTAAGGAAAAATGGGTCTGGGTTCTTATGGGTTAAGTCCTGTGCAGCGATGAGAAGCAAACTTGTTTTCTAGAATAAACTACTTTATTAAAAATGTAAATTTAAAGTAATGGCTAAGATTTTGTACAGCGTACATTACTCTCACACAACAACTTTATTATTACTCTGATTGTCGTTGCAGTGATGATAATGTCACTTCTGCCCCACTACCTCAAATTCGATGGGTGACTCCACAGATTAAAGAAGAACACGACATCAAACAGGAGGAAGATCAGCTGCAAGTGTGAGTCTCAGACACTTTCAAACTGCAATTCTTTATTTTGTTATTCATACTTATTCATTTCTATTCCAAATATTCAGATTGGGTTTGAAACATACAAATGTCTGTATATTTTTCAGGTCTGTGCCAGAGTTTAGTGCTGTGAGCGTGAAGACAGAAGAGTCCTCACCGCTTCAACAAAGACAAACTGAGCAGAGAGAGGACACACAGGGAGAGGACATCAGAGCAGAGACACATGTCCACTCAGAGACTGAGGGAGACACAGAGCACTCTTGTGACACTGACAGTGATGAAGACTGGAGAGATCCACTCAGCTGTTCACCTGCACACAGGGACACAGGGGCTGATGGAGACCACCACAACCAACCAGGTGGCATTGCCCCAACAATACAAGAGCTGGAGCAGCAACATGTCAGCAGAGGACTATGTAAGTTGGCAGTACATCAATAAGTGCAAATTTAGATAGGATATACTTATTTCTACAAATATCTACTGGTAGTAGGACATTTCATTCATCACACCTAGGGATGTCAACAATTAATCGACTTACGATTAATTGTCGATCAAGACGTTGGTCGAACAAAATGCATTAATTGCAATTAATTGCTAATCGCGCAAGGCAACCGCGCACCGCGCTGCACCAAGCTCGACTCACAGCCGGCCGCAGGCGCCAACGGCACTGCTCAGTAGCCCGCGCGTACACCGGGGCTGCTGAGCACGAGATCGAACCGCGGTGCCCGGAATGCGTAGTCTCAGCCCTAGCCACAAACCAGCCGCACGAAACCAGCAGCGGAACGTAGTGGTTTAATCCTGGTCTAGACCTGGTCCAGTCCAGGTTTAGACCTGGTTTAGTTCTGGTCTAGACCTGGTTTAGTCCACGTTTAGTCCTGGTCTAGTCTCTTAGCCAATCAGGACGCAGAACACAATGTTACACTATAAAAAAATGATAAAAGGAGAAATTCAATTTGTCAACTGGACAAAGTTTGTTTGGTATAAAAAAATGTTACACTATAAAAAAAAAAAAATTGGAAAAAATAAATCCGCAAACCACGATAGAGCGAGGGATTACTGTATTTTGTTATTCAGCATCAATACATTTGTCTGCTTTTTACTAAGGAATAATTCATTGAGGAATATACAATATAATAATACTATGATATATTTTTGACTCAGTGTTATGTTACTATAGCTTATATTCTTAAAGACCCTATTGAAACACTAAAATTCAGGTGAAAAACGCCGCTTATCAGTTAATCTTTAATCGATCGATAAGGTCAATCAACTATAGATTAATGAATTAATCGATAATTTGCATCCCTAGTTGGTAGGTGAACAAATACTTATTTCACACAATGAAATGGAAATCAGTTAATATATTTTTCTATAATATAATTCTCTCAGTGTTTAAAATAAACCTACCATTAAAATGATAGACTGTTCATTTCTTTGTCAGTGGGCAAACCTACAAAATCAGCAAGGGATCAAATACTTATTTCCTACTTTTAATGTTTTAAATAAAGTTTTTGCCAAAAGCCATTTCATTAATTCAGTAAAACAAAGTTAAAGGGCCAATTTGAACAATAATCTTGATCTTTCCTCATGTATCATGTGATGACATCACTCTGAGGACCCTGCAGGACTCTAAAGTGGAAACAAGATTCAGATTTGGCTTTTTAGTTTTTGCTGGTGACGCCTTTGTCATGAGAAGGACAAACGCCACAATTTTGGATGTCGTCCCTTGCAATGTTCAAAATGTGCATAAAATTGTTATAATTTTTTTAAATATTTCATTTGAAATCAGTGCTTGGTGTGGCTGGTCAACACTGATGCTTTTGTTTCTCTTTGATGGATAAAGTATGAACGAGTTTAGAATGAAAATGTATAAAAATGTCATTCAGTAACACAAAATGTGTCATTTGGTGAAACAGACCTGTGACTGTTGTAGGTAGGTCAAAAATATCTGCATATTCTTTACAATATTCTTTTACAATTTTATTTGTATTATTTACTATACAAATAAAACTATATATGCTACTGTACTAAAGTAATAATTTTTATTTTAAATTTAAAATAATGTTCTTCAGAAAACATCTCGTCTCTCCTCAGATGCTTCAAACACAGTGTTTCTGTTTCTTTTTGTTGTTTTTCCTGAAGCTTGACGTGAACTGGCACAATAGCCAAAACTCTACTGCTGTTACCGGCCCCAGTAGCTCCACATGTCCCACCTGTGATTGGGATGGGACTGGCAACTTCAGAGTTTTCAGAGTCATTGTTGGGTTTTTTATCTGCTGCTACATCCATCCATGTTTTATTGTAATGAAGCATCCTTGGATGTCTCTTGGAACAGTAGTCGCAGTGGCCTTTAACTTCAGCTCCTCAAACTCCAAATTTTGTTTTTCTTTGAGCTTCTCTGCTTGAGCAATCAGAGCAGCTTGTTCCGCTTGCTGGTCCCCGCTTCCTTGGTCCAAGCATTGCTTTTCTTGCGTTCATTTGTCTGCAGTTCTCTAGGCATTTTCCGTGTACTTTGCCGCCATCTTTTGGACATCTTCTGTACTGCACTCATTCTCCTGCTCGGGTTTCTTGCATCTCGTTGTCCACCATTTTGGTTTAATTTGCCTTGCAATGATAGAATTGCAATCCGATAGAATTCAACAGCAGTTCAAATAAAGTAGTCTATAGCCGTGTCCCAATTCGAGGGCTGCAACCTCCGAATTGGGACATGGCTTATCAGAATCAGATCAGAATCAGAAAGACTTTAATTGCCATTGTCAAGTGAACAGAATTCACAAAACTAGGAACTTGTCTCGGTGATAAGGTGATAAACATAAGATAAACATAAAACACTAAATAATAATAGTAATAACTAGAATATAGACACTAAATAATAATAATAATAACTAAAATATAGCTATAATATAGTAAAAAATAATAGGCAATCCAAATAACAAAAAGGTCCAGATGAGCAGCATCAGAACAGTAGTGCAAACATGACGTAATTAAAGTGACTAGTGATATAAAGTGTCCAACTTTGTGCAGATGTTATGAATTGTTCATGAGTCCAACAGCAGAGGGAAAGAAACTGTTCTTGTGACGGGAGGTTCTGGTCCTGATGGACCGTAGCCGCCTGCCAGAGGGAAGTGGCTCATATAGTCCATGTCCAGGGTGAGAAGTGGCCGCTGCTATCCGGCCTGCTCGCCCTCGAGTCCTGGAGACGTACAGGTCCTGGATAGATGGAAGGCTGCAGCCAATCACCTTCTCGGCAGAGCGCACAATGCGCTGCAGTCTCTGTTTGTCCCTGACAGTGGCTCCAGCACCACACAGTGATGGAAGAGGTGAGGATGGACTCAATGATGGCCATGTAGAACTGCACCATCATCTGGACCGGCAGCTTGGCTTTCCTTAGCTGCCGCAGGAAGTACAACCTCTGCTGGGCCTTCTTGATGAGGGAGTTGATGGTCGGCTCCCACCTGAGGTCCTGTGTGATGTAAGTGCCCAGGAACCGGAAGGAGTCCACTGTGGTGATGGGGGAGTCTGTCAGGGAGAGAGGAGGCAGGAGGGCTCTGACTTTCCTGAAGTCCACGATCATCTCCACTGTCTTCTGGTGGTTGAGATCCAGGTTGTTGCTGCTGCACCAGGACACCAGCTGGTCCACCTCCCTCCTGTAGGCAGACTCATCGCCATCAGAGATGAGCCCGATGAGTGTGGTGTCATCCGCAAACTTAACCAGTTTGACGGAGTCATGGCCGGAGGTGCAGCAGTTTGTGTATAGGGATCCGTCAGGAAGTCAGTGATCCACCTGCAGGTGGAGTCAGGCACATTTAGCTGAGCAAGCTTGTCCTGGAGCAGAGCAGGGAGGATGGTGTTGAAAGCAGAGCTGAAGTCCACAAACAGGATCCTGGCGTAGGTTCCTGGGGAGTCCAGATGCTGGAGGATGAAGTGGAGGGCCAGGTTAATGGCATCGTCCACAGACCGATTTGTTCTGTAGGTGAACTGCAGGGGTCCAGGAGGGGGGACGTGAAGGACTTGAGGTGGGTCAAGACTAGGCGCTCAAATGACTTCATGACTACAGACGTCAGCGCCACAGGTCTGTAGTCATTAAGTCCAGTGATCCTTGTCTTCTTGGGGATGGGGACGATGGTGGACTGCTTGAAGCAGGCAGGGACATGGCATGACTCCAGGGAGGTGTTAAAGATGTCCGTGAAGACAGAAGCCAGTTCTTTAGCGCAGTGTCTCAGGGTGGACGGAGAGACACCGTCCGGGCCTGGGGCCTTGCCGGGGTTCTGCTTACTAAAGAGTTTAGCCACGTCCTGCTCCAAGACAGTGAGAGCAGTGGGGGAGGAGGAGGGGTCCGGGTTTGGCATGGCTGGAATGCCTATGGTGGTGTGGGAGGTGTGTTAAACCTGGCATAAAAGTCATTCAGCTCTTCTGCCAGTCGTTTGTTGTCCACAGCGGGAGGGGCTCTGGGCTTGTAGTTTGTAATTTGCCTAAGCCCTCTCCAGACAGAACTAGAGTCATTTGACAAGAAATGGTGCTTCAGACTTAGCTTTCTCCACCTCTCTGCTAAATGAGCACCTGCTGCGTCTGAAGCTTTCTCGTTCTCCGGATCTGTATGCTGTTTCGACTTCCCTCCTAAGCTGCCTCAGTCTGGGTGTGAACCAGGGTTTGTCGTTGTTGAAGGTGACTCTGGTACATGACGGAATGATGCTATCCTCGCAGAACTGAATGTATGACGTCACAGTGTCTGTGTACTCATCCAAGCTGTTCGTTGCAGTTTTAAACACAATCCAGTCTGTAAGATCCAAACACGTCTGAAGCTCCTCCACAGCCTCACTGGTCCACTTCTTAGAAGTCCTCACTGTCGACTTGGAGAGCTTCAGCCGTTGTTTGTAAGCAGGGATGAGATGAATCATCGCGTGGTCTGAGAAGCCGAGAGCTGCTTGGGGCACTGCCCGATACGCCCCGCTGACTGTTGTGTAACAGTGATCCAGCGTATTCTGCTCTCTCGTGGGGCAATTTATAAATTGTTTGTACTTTGGTAGTTCGTGGCTCAGATTCCCTTTATTAAAATCCCCCAGGATAATCAATAAAGAGTCCGGAGAGTGACCGGATGTTGGAGAGGAATATCCCAGGTAAGGGCGTCCGTGTGCCACGTCTCCTCAGTCGCACGAGAGCACCTGAGTGCTTCCCCCGTCTACGTCGCCTCACTCTTTTGGCCAAAAAGTGAACTAAATCTACTGCAGGCACTAAAAAAAGTGGCAGTAGATCAGCAGGAGTGGTTGTTCTGAGTTTCAGAAGCTCTTCACGGGTGTAAGAGCACGCAGACCAGCTATGTAGGTTATACTATGTGCTATACACACACACCCGCGCACACACAATTACCACACAGCAGCATCATGTAAACTTAATTCTTCTCATCTCATGCCTCTTTGGAGACCAGGATGTACTGCTCCAAGTCAGTACTCGTCTTCCTTTGCGCTGTCGTAATTCTGATCTGAGTCCCTGCTTCGCACAGCGAGATCACGACACGCCGTCTGCCTCTGGCAGAGCAGATCTCGGCCCCGACCTCGCTGCTTGATCCGGTGTGTCTCTATGATCCTCTGATCCGGGATCCTGGGTCCCAAGAGCGATCAGACCGCTCCGTAGGCGCTGATCAAGAGTTTTCTGCTTTTCCGGGATCCCTCGCCTCGCCATCTTGTTCCTCTCGCCAATACACAATACACACACTACACTCTTCCTCTCTTCCGCGTCTCTGATCGGCACATAATAATACAAGATTGCTACCTACAGGTTGGGAGGTGTGAATTACACATTCAAAGCTGCTCCAGGTCGTATCCTAGCAACCCCCGCTGAAAAACGTCTTTCAATCAATCAATCAATCAATTTTATTTGTATAGCACATTTAAAACAGCCAAAGCTTACCAAAGTGCTGAACAACATTAAAGGTGACATAAAAAATCAGGTGGAGTTAAAATGACAACAATAATAACAATAAATAATAATAACAATAATAAAACGACATCAACAGCAAGAAGGTGCCAAGGTGTCTCTTCCTAACTCTGAGTAAAGGTCAATGAGAAAAGGTGCGTTTTGAGCAGGGATTTAAAGTGCTCCAGTGATTGTGCAGTTCTAATGTGCAAAGGTAAAGTGTTCCACAGTCGTGGAGCGGCCACAGAGAAGGCCCTATCCCCTCTGGTCTTCAGTCTGGTCCTAGGGACAACCAGGAGGTGCTGGTCAGCAGAACGCAGACCTCTGGATGGGATCTGGGGCTGAAGGAGTTCAAATAAATACACGGGTGCTATGCCATTAAGACTCTTAAAAACAATCATTAAAATTTTAAAATGGATTCTAAAATGAACAGGAAGCCAGTGCAGGGATTTGAGAATAGGAGTGATGTGGTCTCTCCGCTTTTTTCCAGTTAAAAGTCGAGCAGCTGCATTCTGGACCCCCTGTAGGCGGCTAAGCTGGGCCTGGTCAATGCCAGCGTACAACGAATTACAATAATCGAGTCGTGCTGTCACAAATGCATGAATGGCCTTTTCAAAGTGCAGATGTGGAATGTACGATTTAATTTTGCTTAAAACCCTTAGCTGATAAAAACTTGATTTAAGAACAGAGCTGACTTGCTTTTCAAATTTAAAATTACAATCAAAGATGACACCAAGATTTCTAGAATAATCCCTTTCATAGGAGCTCAGTGGGCCTATGGCACTGTCACAGTTCAGTAGGTCAGAATGACCAAAAACAATGACTTGACTCTTTGATGTCTTTATCCGTCACGGCAGTCAACGTTTGGATTCGAGGGGACGTAAAAAGACATCTCCGGCAGTCAATGAGTTAACCATATTCTCTTAGTGGTGCTGCGTACCGGCTGTGAATTTTATACCGGTGCTGCGTTCCGGTGCGCACCACTTTACTTTCACCACTGACTCAGACGACACGCACGATTAATGCACAAAAACAGACAAAAACACACAGCACCAAACACCATGGCAGCCGTACGTGGCGCCATCTTGGACACAAAGCATGCTTCGCTTTCTTCTTGACTGCCATCTTGCAAAGACTACAACGTTCCTGTTGTCTTATATTTCTTCTCTTTTGCAAGTTACCAAGTTAGTAGTTTTACTACTAATTAGTAGTTTTACTACTAATCTTAGACTTTGTTTTCTCGTTGTGATAATTTAACCTCTTCACAAAAAAAGGATGACTAATGAGCCTGTGTTACACATTTACAACTTGATGTCGTTGCAGCACGGTAAAACGACCGTGTTGCTCCAGCTATCGTTTTCTTTATTTTCAACAAAGTTCAAGAACAGCATTTCTTCACGTGTAATTACATGAGAATACAACAGAACAGGCAGTAGTGCGCCCCCAAATGTGCAAACCATGAATCAAATTTCTTTATTTTAAATCAAACCTAGAAAATGGGGCACTGATATTACAGGGAAAATGTATCAGAAAAAGGTTGTTTTGACAAATTGTGGAATTCTTCAAAATTTCAAGAAAAATAAAAAGAATTTTTCATAATTTTCAATCATGTAAGTTATTCTGAATTAAATTAAATTTTAACAATATGTCCATTGCACCAAATGACATTTTTAAGAAAGCCCTGGATTTAAATGCAGAAAAATGTTTTTTATCAATCTTTTTTTTCTAGGGACATGTGTGAAATTTTAAAATATACACGTAAATATACAAGATAAAATCTACATATTTTGTTTGCCATTATATTTTCATTTTTTGAGCATTTGAAAACTGCAAAACGTCACTGATCCATTTACAACTTCATGGACAGAAAAGACACCCATCACCCTTAAAGTAGACTACAGACAAGTTCACAGAGTGTTCATGACACAAGACTGCACGTGTATGTGTAAGTGTGTATTCTCTTATCTCCTGCAGCTGTCCAGCTCCCCTCTCTGAGTCCTGGTCTGACTCCACAGATTAAAGAAGAACACGACATCAAACAGGAGGAAGATCAGCTGCAAGTGTGAGTCTCAGACACTTTCAAACTGCAATTCTTTATTTTGTTATTCATACTTATTCATTTCTATTACAAATATTCAGATTGGGTTTGAAATATACAAATGTCTCTTATATTTTTCAGGTCTGTCCCAGAGTTTAGTGCTGTGAGCGTGAAGACAGAAGAGTCCTCACCGCTTCAACAAATACAAACTGAGCAGAGAGAGGACACACAGGGAGAGGACATCAGAGCAGAGACACATGTCCACTCAGAGACTGAGGGAGACACAGAGCACTCTTCTGACACTGACAGTGATGAAGACTGGAGAGCTCCACTCAGCTGTTCACCTGCACACAGGGACACAGGGGCTGATGGAGACCACCACAACCAAGTCCAGATCAGAGCCAGAAGCTCCACTGTACATGCAGACATGTCAGGAACTGGCAAAGGAGCAGAGAGCAGGAAGCACACATGCTCTGTTTGTAAAGAGAGATTTGGGTCTAGATATAAACTACAAATACACAGGAGAATTCACACAGGAGAGGAACCTTTCAGCTGTTTAATTTGTAAGAAAACATTTACCCTAAATAGTAATCTTGAAACACATTTGAGGAAACACACAGGGGAGAAACCATTCAGTTGTTCAGTTTGTAAGAAAGTGTTTGCTATAAACTCTGTTCTCAAAAGACATATGATGACACACACAGGGGAGAAACCATTCTGCTGTTCACTCTGTAAGAAAGTGTTTGCTGATAGTTCTGGTCTCAGATCACATATGAGGACACACACAGGGGAGAAACCATTCAGCTGTTCAGTTTGTAAGAAAGTGTTTGCTGCAAGCTCTGATCTCAAAACACATATGAGGACACACACAGGGGAGAAACCATTCATCTGTACAGTTTGTAAGAAAACATTTGCCCGAAAGAGTTATCTCAAATTACATATGAGGACACACACAGGGGAGAAACCATTCAGCTGTTTGGTCTGTAAGAAAGTGTTTGCTGTAAGCTTTATTCTCAAAACACATATGAGGACACACACAGGGGAGAAACCATTCAGCTGTTCTGTTTGTAAGAAAACATTTGTCCAAACGGGTCATCTCAAATCACATATGAGGACACACACAGGGGAGAAACCATTCAGCTGTCCTGTTTGTAAGAAAATATTTGCCCGAAAGGGTGATCTCAAATTACATATGAGGACACACACAGGGGAGAAACCATTCAGCTGTGCTGTTTGTAAGAAAACATTTGTCCAAAAGGGTAGTCTTGAAACACATATGAGGACACACACGGGGGAGAAACCATTCAGCTGTTCGGTCTGTAAGAAAGTGTTTGCTGTAAGCTGTGTTCTCAAAACACATATGAGGATACACACAGGGGAGAAACCATTCAACTGTTCAGTCTGTAATAAAACATTTGCCCGAAAGGGTCTTCTCAAATCACATATGAGGACACACACATAGACTGTTTATATAAATGGACATAACTAATGCCCGAGCCACCACATCCAAATAGGAAGTTCACATTTGGCTCTTCTGGCTCCTGCTGACTGGCTCCCATTGATTTACACTGGAATATTGGGGCCCTTCTCTCTGCAACTGCTGCAGTGAACCTCACAATTTTGTTTTTAAAATTTAAATTTAATTTTTTTTTTCTGTACTACGATCAGATTTTGAGCTGTGGCAGGTTGAATAAATCACTTCTATGGCTCATTATAGATAAAAACTGACTACAAACTAATTAATTCAGCATTTTATTTATTGCAGGCCAATTCATCTGTTCAGCCTGTTTGAATGCTTTAATATATGTATATTCTGTATTACAGTTTGATTACATTTGGTGAATGACTTTATTTACTTTTTGTCCCAAGACTAGTTCATTCTGTTTTTTATTTATACATTATTTTATCTTAAGGGCTAAGTTTGATTGTAAATAAATTATAAATTTGAATGTGTAAATACTGTATATATAACAACTAATAAACCTAATCAGGCCACCGGTGTTGTTCACTACTGGACTTCCAGTGATTTTAAACACATTTTGTCATGTTAACCAGAACTCCAAATCACCATTAGGCTCTATTTTTTTTTTTTAAGTAAAGATTTGGGTATCGTTACTCAGAACAAATAATTGAGTGTACGATATGATAATGAATATTATAGAAATAGTAATAGTTTAGTATTGCTGGGTTTCAGATTACGTCCCAACTTTTTATATGTCAATAATAATAGCATTTTAATATTGTCAAAATGGAAAATTATCAAAATAATCTGGCCCCATCTGGGAGTATGACATCATCTCATTGTAGAATCTGAAAACAACCCATAGAGACAGTATCGTAATAGTGTTTCCATGCTGTTCCTTCCTGCACCACAAGAGGGGCGCCATTGCAGACTGAGAGAAGCAACGCCTGCAGGACCCCCTGTGCCTCAGCTCTGGCACAGACGAACTTCTTTAAAGTCCGAATGATAGTGTGTGTCCCTTATGTGCGTATCCTTGTGTGTGTATTTTTTCATATCGTTTGACAGTAGTTTGAGCAGCTTTTGAGTTTTTGTGTTGAAGTTTTTCTATATGATAAACTCGGCTCGTGGTTGTGGTCTGAAGAGTAATGAAATCTATCTACATGCTGATGGAATGAGAAATACTGAAGAATGATTTCCAATATATTTTAAACAATGTATCAGGCCTGCCCCAGAGTTCAGTGCTGTCTATGTGAAGAAAGAACAAACTGTAGTGTTACAGGCTGACCTGTGAAACTGAGTAGCACCTGTTTTACTGTTGCCATGGTATTGGAAATTTAAGAAGGAAATTTTCTACCAAATAAAATAATGATGAAGTAATGAAGAAGAAAAAATATATATAAGTCGCACTTTTTGGGAGAAATTTATTTTCTAAAATCAGAGACCAGGAACCAGGATTTCATCTTGAAAGGCATGTATTTCAATTTGAAAGGCAACAGTAATAATAACAACAAAATAGAGAACAACAGCCTGTTAACGTAATATATTAATATTGTAATGACCTGAGGCTTTCTTACTCTTCAGGGAGCTTTTATTGTCAAACAGATATCAAGTCTCACTTACATTAACAGCGCACCTATTGTCACAGTGCAACAACACAGCAACTCTTTTCTTTTTTAGTTTATTAACTTTCTAACCCACACTTGCTCCACGCATGCACACACCAGCAAACCCCTTAAAGGCACATACACATAAAACATCAGTAGATAACAGAACACAATTAACCCGGGTTATCACACTATGCTGGCAGTTTTTGGGACATCATTGTCCGTGCTCTGATAGAAACGCATGAAACGATAACACCAAGTTCCTCTACCTGTGGTCATCTAGCTTTTAGCCCGCGATTAGCCTTTTTTGTTGTCTTCATTGCAGTTAGAGTATCCTCCGCTTTTCTCCAGTCACTCACAAGTTTCTCACTCACTCCAAACTTTTTTTCTGCTGTTCGATTGCCATTTTCGGCTGCATATTTCACTACTTGCAGCTTGTAATGTCCAGAATATGATTTTCTTTTTGGGGCCATTTGTGTTCGGTCTTTTCAGTTGTCCTTTTAAGTTTGTTTACATTTTCAGTGGTACAGAAGTAATAGTAGTAGTAGTATTGTCAATATGTTTGAATACTGATCTGTAAATGTTATGTGAATATCTTTTATTTGTGCGTGAAAAGTCCCTCAGTCGCCCTTCGTCAGCTCAGAGCTGACGAAGCCTCTCGGATGAGCGGCGAAACGTTTTCAACCAAACATACTTTGTCCAGTTGACAAATTGAACTTCTCCTTTTATCATCTTTTATTTGTGTAAAACTGTTAATGGTTCTGTGAGTGCAGCGAACCGACTCACTAGCCTCGGCCTCGGTGTTTCTTGAAGTTTCTTTCCGACGCGGCATGTAACATAAAAATAAAGAGTCTTGAATCAAAAGTTTGTCTTTTGATCTTTACTAAAGTGAAGGTCATACAGAGTGGATAAAAAGAGGAATGAGGAAGGAAACAAAAGAAGGAATTTCTAAGGCTTGTGGTTTTGTGTGTGTTGTGTAAGGCTCTGTATGTGTTGTGACGTCCTTCTTGACGTCCTTACGTGTCGTATAGTGGTGAGTTCCCGCCTGTCACTGGGAGATCGGGCTTTCTTGTACTTCTTGACTCCCGACAGGAATCACCCTAGGTGTCGATGTCGACGGTGCTACTTGAAGTTCTTCTTTGTTGTCCGTACGTGCCTTGTAGCGGTGCGTATTCCCGTCTGTCACTCGGGAGACCGTGCTTCGTATGCTCCCGACGGGAATCCGTCTTACTTACTACTTGTGGCTGTTATGTGACGTCCCGCGTTACGTTGTTACGTGACGTTTCACGTGACATTGTTACGTGACGTATAGTGGTGCGTATCCCCGCCTCTCACTGGGAGACCGGACTTCTTCGCTTCTTGGCTCCCGACTGGAATCCGCCCTCGATGATACGTGACGATCAAAAGACTGTGTAGCTTCTGTGGTCCGAGGCGTCCTAATACCCCGCCAACTCTTGGCTCGAGGTAACCTCCTGGCCACCGGACCGCGGCTTCTATCCACCCTACCTACGTAGCGTGGTCTCTTTCTTCGTGTGTGTGTGTGTGTGTGTTATGTGTCTTCGTGTGTCGTGTCTTGTCTTGTGTCTTGTGCCGTGTTCCCTGCGTCTGAATATATACTGAACTGGATCAAAGATGAAAGATCAAAGTAGAACGTCGACCAATCAGAAGCAGCGAACACATCAAAGCGGCCAATGAGAAAACAGATACTCAGAAAACATACAAAATGGCTCTTACAGGTTCATAACGTAATGTGATAGCTATTTCACAAAACCTCTGTTATTGTTTTGCTAGAAATGTTCCACAATATAGCATTATACTTATCTGTATTCACGGAGATAAACCATAAACAGACACTCTCACCATGTCAAACTGCAGCTCAGGGGAAGTTCATTTGCTGTGATGTTTCCATATTCTTTCCTTAGTGTTCACCGCCCTCATGTGGCCACAAAGTGTAAATGCAGCTACTAAATTATCTTAAGATCCACAGAGAATTAGATGTTACACCATGCTGGCTCAGTTCAGTTATTTTAATGCCAACATGACCCATATTTTTATTTTAAATACAGGGTATTATGGTAAAACAACGTTTTTAACTTTCTCCCATGTTATATGTAAGATGTTGCCTTTTTTAAAAAAAAAGATTCTTAACAGTAAAGTAATTTTTTTATTGATTTAAGTGCATATTTTCTTCTGCACTTGTTTGTAGTAGTTGAAATATTTGCCTGAACAGTAAAAGTGAACCAAAACTACACAACATTTTTGTTTATTTATCCCTTTATTTACTTGTTTACATCAAAAATAAACATTTTTAAAATCTCTCTCACTTTTGTGCTGTAGCGTTCACAACTGAATAATTTAGATTCAAACTCTTTATTGATTCACTGCAAAAACAGAACTCTGCCTGAGTTTAAACGAACGTGTCTGAGGAGGGAGGGTGTGTTTTACTGGGATCATTTAGAGACAGTAGAGCCGTTTGGGTCTCACTTGAAGTTACTGCATTCTGTTGTTGTGTCATTGTATAAAACTTTGGCCAGTTTTTGGTTGAACTAAAGGTAAAAGGAGCTGTTCAATTCAAAACTACCGCTTCATGACATCACAAGGTGGAACAGAGCATTAGGAGCTTTGGAGATGTAGACCGACTAATAATAAAGGGTTATTCAAACATGTGTGAACCAAACAAAATACAACTTCAGGTCTGTTTTTGAGGAGTTGACAACATTATACCATGTCTTAAAGCTCACAAGAGTCAGTTTTGCATAATATAGGATCTTCAAAATAAACCAATCCCAAACAAATAATGAGAAGTTTCAACATTTGTGGATCAGAAGTCTGGAGATTTCTTTCAAAAACAATGAATCTGCCATAGACCCCTTCTCCATCTGAAATTATAACATCAAATTCTATACACAAAATCTTTCTGAATGCTTTTTAGCTGCTCCTTTGCCTTATACTTGTCTCTCCCTTGTTATTTCAGCTCCCATTGACTTTGAATGGAGCCTCAGTGTTAAAAATGAGTAGAGCGGGCTTTGAATCGTTACATCTCTGTGCCTCCTAATGACACCAGGCCAATGGATGCATTCTGGACATCAAATCCTGGATGTCAGAAAACTTTCTCCAGCTTAACCAAGACAAAACTGAGGTTTTAGTCATCGGTCCTGAGGCCCAGAGGGAGAAACTTTTACCCAAACTACAAGCACAGTCTAACCCTAACCCTAACCCATCTCCTCAAGTGAAAAACCTGGGCATCATTTTTGAACATCACAAAAATAGGTTTCTATCACCTAAAAAACATAGCCAGAGTCCACCCCATTCTCTTTTGGGCCAACATGGAGACACTGATGCTTTTGTCACCAGTCGTATAGACTACTGTAATGCCCTGCTCTCAGGTCTTCCCAAAAAGAGGATTTCAGGGTTGCAAATATTACAAAACTCAGCAGCACATGTCCTGACTAGGACCAGAGGGCAGGATCACATTACACCGGTTTTAAAATCACTGCATTGGCTCCCTGTGAGTGTCAGGATAGATTTTAAAGTTCTTTTACTGTTTTTTAAATGTCTTAATGGTCTTGGGCCTTCTTATCTTTCAGAACTGCTTTTTCCTTACGAACCTTCACGGGCCCTGCGCTCCTCCGGCAGCTCCTGGTCATTCCCAAAGTCAGGACACACACTCACGGAGAGGCGTCTTTTCAGGACTACGGCCCTCGTCTATGGAACTGCCGGAGGAGCTCAGGGCCAAAGAGAACGTTCATGTTTTTAAGAGTGGCTCAACACTCACCTGTTTAGCTTGGACTTTGATTGAAATTTTACACTTTTACCTGTGTTTATTTATTATTCATATTTTATTTTAGGTTGAAATAATAGTCATCTATCTTTTTTTTTTTTTAATATGAAAGAGGAGCGGGCGTTTTTTCCCCAGACGCCAATGTACGTAGAAGAGTATTTACAAAGAAATAGGTGAAAAAGTATACCAAGAATCACAATGTGAATGTTTGCAATTATAACATAGTGTTGTCATAAATAGAGAAGATCAGACACTAAGCAATAATGTGTGATAAACATGTGTGAATGAAACAAAACACAACTCTAAGTATGTTTGTGACGAGGAAACAACAATAGAATATAGACCAGAAATTAAAAACTGTAACATGGACCCTTTAAAAACACTGTTACTTCAAAATATTGTAGTAACACAGCGGTTCTGAGCGTCTTTTTCCAACTTTTTTCCAGTTTGCACAAGTTTGTTGCAATGGCAGACAAGAATCCACTACCAGTTAGCCGCAAAACAAAGTCCGTTTTTGAGGTCGCTGAAAGAAGAAGACAAGGGGAAAAGGAGCGAAGCCAAACGAAGGTGATTCTTGGAGATTCCTTCCAGCGATGGCGCGCACTGAAGCAGACGAAGGGTCTAAAGACTGACGCGTTGGTCGCGAAATTTCTTCTGGACAGATAAATTCTGCTTATCATTTGAAAACGTATTTTGTATAAACGTTTTTCAGGACACGAATGCGATATCCTGTATAGGGGATGTTGCACTAGTGTCTGTGTTGCACTGGGACAACTTATGCTGTTGCACACGCTAGCAAAACAGGATGTTAGTCAAATACAAACCCGAGATGTTCACTACGTGTTTGGTTATTGTAATTTCACTGCTGCTTCATTAAAGCAAGTGAACAAATGGAACATGGTTCTTATTTATAACCAAACACGTAGTGAACATCTCAGGTTTGTATTTGACTAACATCTTGTTTTGCTAGCGTGTGCAACAGCATAAGTTGTCCCAGTGCAACACAGACTCTAGTGCAACATTCCCTACTGTATCTGAAAACGCAATTTTCAATGCAAAGAAAAGGTGCGTTTGCTGCTTGTTGTCGTAGCTGCAGTAGTTAGTTGGAGTTAAGTCCTGTGCAGCGATGAGTAGCGAACTTGTTTTCTAGGATAAACTACTTCATTAAAAACGTAAATGTAAATCTAAAGTAATGGCTAAGATTTTGCACAGCGTACATTACTCTCACACAACAACTTTATTATTACTCTGATTGTCGTTGCAGTGATGATAATGTCACGTCTGCCCCACTACCTCAAACTCGATGGGTGACTCCACATATTAAAGAAGAACACGACATCAAACAGGAGGAAGATCAGCTGCAAGTGTGAGTCTCAGACACTTTCAAACTGCAATTCTTTATTTTGTTATTCATACTTATTCATTTCTATTACAAATATTCAGATTGGGTTTGAAATATACAAATGTCTCTTATATTTTTCAGGTCTGTCCCAGAGTTTAGTGCTGTGAGCGTGAAGACAGAAGAGTCCTCACCGCTTCAACAAAGACAAACTGAGCAGAGAGAGGACACACAGGGAGAGGACATCAGAGCAGAGACACATGTCCACTCAGAGACTGAGGGAGACACAGAGCACTCTTCTGACACTGACAGTGATGAAGACTGGAGAGATCCACTCAGCTGTTCACCTGCACACAGGGACACAGGGGCTGATGGAGACCACCACAACCAACCAGGTGGCATTGCCCCTTCATTGACTTGGCTGTATGTTTTGGGTAATTGTCATGTTGAAAGACCCATCCACGACCCATTTTCAGTTTCCTGGTGAAGGGAAGGAGTTTGTCACTCAGTATTTTAACAGTTCATGGCTCCCTCCTCTCATTGATGCGTTGGAGTTGTCCTGTGCCCTTGGCAGAAAAACACCCCCAAAGTGTAATGTTTCTACCTCCATGTTTGACGGTGGGGATGGTGTTCTTGGGGTCATAGGCAGCATTTCTCTTCCTCCAAACACGGTGAGTTGAGTTTTATTTATTTATTTATTTCCTTTATTATCCCCGAAGGGAAATTTGTCCTCCGCATTTTACCCATCCTTTATTCAGGAGCAGTGGGCAGCACATGACTGCGCCCGGGGACCATCTCCATGATCTTACTGCTTAGGCTTTGGCAGGACGTCAGCTGGAGGATTTTCCCAATGAGCATTTTTTTGGGTTGATGGGGGAAACCGGAGTGCCCGGAGGAAACCCACCCAGACACAAGTTAATGCCAACGAGCTCGATTTTGGTCTCATCTGAGCACAGCACCTTCTCCGAGTCGGTCTCTAAATCATTCAGGTGTTCATTGGCAAACTTCAGACGGACCTGCACATGTGCCTTCAAATTATAATACACAAATTAACAGGCAACTTATAAAAAGAAGAATAAAGAATACAATGACATTGAGATGAAGAAAACCAGGCCATCTTCTCAGTTGTCCCCTTAGTTACTATTGCCAACAGAGCCCAAAAGAAGTTGTCATCCGGATGTTTCCAAACGTCTTCTGGTTTTGGAAAGTAAGCGTGAATAGAACCCAAACATACAGTCGGAGTACAGTTACATTTTAATAACAAATAAGTTATAATACATTGAGTAAACACACAAAGGGTTTACAGGGTTTATGTATTAAACATGTGTGAATGAAACAAAACACAACTCCAGGTCTGTTTGTGATGAGGAAACTACATTAGAACATAGATCAGAACATGGTGTAATATGGGCCTTCTGTATTTTGCTGTTGTTTGACACTAAAGGGTGATTCTATGTTATTTTTTAAGGTCCATTATTGAAAGATTTGGAGTCTGACATCACGAGGAACCTGGCGTCTTAACACCTGTCGCTCGGCTGACAGGAGCCTGGGCCCCATGCTGCTTGTGACTAAAGACCTTCTGGGACATTTCTACAGACCCTTCAACCAAAAACTGGCCAAAGTTTTACACAATGATTCTTTTCTCTGGGACTCCTCATGAACCACACCTCATCTCTGCTCCAGCAAGTGCCCACCGCCACACTGCCAAAACAGACGACTACTGGAGTTTAAATCACTGCAATAATAACAGTTGACGGAGCAGTCCCGTCCCTAAGGGCGTTGTCCCCGAGAAGAGCATGTGAAGACGCACGCGCCTGTTTACTTATCTGTTGCGCTCCGTGCGCCGAACTCTTTTCCATTCTCTACCATATACTAATTCTCATAACCTCTCCAGCGTGCTCTGCTGCTTCTAGGGGTGCACACTTAGAAGCGCCAGTTTTGCCATCCTGACCGCGTTAAAAACGATCATTTGCTTACCTGTGTGCTGCCGTGTTCTCCCTCTTCCCATGATGCGTTCTGGCAAAACTGATCAGTTCCGCACCAGGAGGTTAAATCCGCCATTTTCGCGGATTCCGGTGGTCATGTGAGCCAGGAGTAATTGGCCTGGGCAATTATTCATATATTCTGTATATTTGGAGCTTGAAAAAATGATTCATTGATGTGGCATGAAAGCTATTGTCTGTGCTCACCTGTTGGCACCAGAAATGTTGGCCATTTAATAGTGGAATGGAGTAAATCAGCTTTCCAAGTAATGTTATGTAATGTGGGCGGGGCGAATGGGGGTATAAAGGTGCACTCCGCAGCGCTGCCATCAGTCGTGTCTGGTCATGGTTACAGTGAAGGTAACGTGGGCAGAAAGAGAGAGAGAGAAAGCAAGCAAAACACAAAGGGGAAGTCTGTAAAAAATGTTTTTTTTCCAGCACTGTAAATATTTTTTCCACACACATTTGACACCTTTTGTTTTGCACTGTGGGAGCTCAATAAATCACCTTGAAACGTTCATCTCGACTAAGCCTGAGTTCTTTAAGAATCCCGCCACAAACAGTCATAACAGTATTAAAACTACAGTATGCAACTTTATATGTCTATTGCACTGAAAAACATGCATCTTTACTGTGAGCGGGCTTGCATCTCCACAAACCTGATTCTCCTGCTCGTTTCCATGCTCAAAGCTTCCAGACATTTAACTCCGTGTTTCCATGGAATCATGCAGGTGACGTGCCTCTTACAGAAAGTTCCATGCTGTAGCTTTATTCATAATTCATTCATAGTATTTTTATATTATATTTGTATTATTCATTCACACCATACACAGTGGTGAAGCCACAGCCGCCCTGGGGCAAACTGACTGAAGCGAGGCTGCCAATCTCACACACCACATTCACTAAGTGGTCATTCAAGTGGATGAAGTGTTAATGCAGTAGCTTCAACTGAGTAAGTAAACAAGTAAATAAAGTTCAGTTCAGTTCAGAAAACTTTATTGATCCCATAGGGCAATTCATTTGCAGCATTCTTAGAGCAGTTCACAACGCAAGACACACTCAAACACACACACACACACACACAGTGTGTCAGTCCTATAAAGACCACAATTAAAACTCAAACCATTAACTTAATACAGTGCAAAGTTTAAAAACTTTGAAAAACTAAAAAAAAAACTTTTTAAAAACTTTAAAAAACACCACCCTTTGAATTAAGCAGTTTAACAGCTGAGGGCACAAAAGAATTTGAGAACCGGTTAGTCTTTCGGACCGGAGCATAAAAGCGACACCCTGATGGCATCATGATGAAGTCAGGAGCCAGAGGATGGAGGGGCTGAGCCAGGAGACACTTGGCTTTGCTCAGCACCCGCTCCTCCCACAGAGAATGCAGCTCCCTCAGTTTGACCCCTGTGATTTTGGAGCAGGTTTTAACAATGTTCTGCAGCTTGTTTTTATCCTTCAAGGACAGGGATTGAAACCAACAAATAAAGGAAAAAGTAAGAAGACTTTCAATAAAAGAACAATAAAAGTTGTTAAGAATTGTTTTGTTTACATTAAAAGAGTTCAGTTTTCTCAACAAATACATTCTCTGCTGCCCTCGTTTGACAATACTGTCAGTGTTCCAGTCAAACTTCAATTTATTGTCCAACATGGTGCCCAGATATTTGTAGCTGTCGACAATTTCGACAACATCACCATGGATGACACTAACGCTGTGGGAAGGTGCACGTCTAAAATCAGTCACCCTGTCTTTAGTTTTGGCGACGTTCAAATCGAGGTAGTTGTCCTCACACCACTGGACAAACTTCCCCAGTGCAGGGCCATGGTTTACATCCAATCCTGTGAGTAGCGACACCAGGACCGTGTCATCAGAGAATTTAATCAAGAAGATCTGCAGCTGTCCGTGTACAAAATAAAAAGGAGAGGCGACAATACACAGCCCTGAGGAGATCCAGTGCTTGAGATGGAGGGAGGAGACAGTCGACCATTCACAAACACACGCTGGACCCTGTGAGGGATAAATAAAGGGATAAATAAACAGAAGTGTTGTGTAGTTTTGGTTCCCTTTTACTGTTCAGGCAAATATTTCAATTACTACAAACAAGTGCAGAAAAAAATATGCACTCAAATCAATAAAAAAAAAAAAAGACTTTATTGTTAAGAATCAGTTTTTGATAAGGCAACATCTTACATATAACATGGTAGAAAGCTAAAAACGTTGATTTACCATAATAACTGAACTGAGCCAGCATGGGGTAACATCTAATTCTCTGTGGATCTTAAAGGCAAATTAACGTTTTTTTACAATCTGAGCCTTCTTTCGGCAATAAAACAAGTAGTTTTACTCACCCATAGCATTTTTCTGTCAATTGGAGCAGTATCGCAGAACTTATGTTGAGCCGTTCTGTTCTAGTAATGATCCCGTATCCGTTAACATGGTGCTGTATCATTTGCTCGGGGCATTACTTTGCGGTGTCCAAATAACACAAACTTTAGCACTTTTCAAATCATAGAAGCCCGATGTCTTAATGAAAGATTTCGTTTGAAGCAAAAGTGGCCTGTAATCCGAGATTTAGCCATAGTTTTGAGTAGATGAGGACGCCAGTCGCGCATGCGCGGACTGCTCCCGGGACCCAAACATGAAACGCAAAGCTGAAAACTATGGATAAATCTCGGATTACAGGCCACTTTTGCTTCAAACGAAATCTTTCATTAAGACATCGGGCTTCTATGATTTGAAAAGTGCTAAAGTTTGTGTTATTTGGAGACCGCAAAGTAATGCCCCGAATACAAATGCTAACGGAAACGCTACAACATAACTTTCTTCAAACAGCTCCAAATGACACGAACGTGATATGGGTGAGTCAAACGACTTGTTTTATTACCGAAAGAAGGCTCAGATTGTAAAATAACGTTACTTTGCCTTTAGGATAATTTAGTAGCTGCATTTACACTTTGTGGCCACATGAGGGCGGTGAACACCAAGGAAAGAATATGGAAACATCACAGCAAGTGAACTTCCCCTGAGCTGCAGTTTGACATGATGAGATTATCTGTTAATGGTTTACCTCCATGAATACAGGTAAGTATAATGCTATATTGTGGAACATTTCTGGAAAAGCAATAATAGAGGTTTTGTGAAATAGCCATCACATTACGCTATGAAACATTAACAGTTTTACACAAATAAAGGATATTCCCAAAACATTTACAGATCAATATTCAAACATATTCACAATTTTCACAGTGTGAACAGTTTACAGCATTTCTCTTTTTCTGTGAGGAAAGTCCATTAGCTGAGATTGTTTGATCAAAAAGCAATAACAGTGTCTTTTATTTGTGCCTTGTTATGGCCAGTTTATCTGAACTTACTTCAGTCAATTGGCTTCGTTATAGGAGAAACATGTAGGTCTGTAGCTCTTTTGTAAGAGAGCTTTAACTCTTTGTGAAACAGAAGGAAAGAATGTCTTGTTTGCACACAAGTCTTTTATTATTCTTAATAAGACTGCTTCTAGGGTCCAGAGAGCTGAAGGAAAGTGGGGGGAAGGAAAATACAGTCAAAGGGGTCCCTAGCACCTAACCATATTTTTCAGATTATAAGTAGGACTTTTTTCATAGTTTGGGTGGTCCTCTGACTCATATAATATTTAAAATTACATATAACGTATATTATACTAAAATTTTCACAAGCCTTGAGCGCCCTCTCGTGGCTTGACTTTAAAACTACCGCTAACGCTAGATATTAAAATTGCACCCTCTCATCACAGCCATGAGAGGGCGCTGTAGGCTTGTGTGCCAGTATCTGCTATTACTATTACTTCTGTACCACTGAAAATGTAAACAAACTTAAAAGGACAACTGAAAAGACCGAACACAAATGGCCCCAAAAAGAAAATTATATTCTGCACATTACAAGCTGCAAGTAGTGAAATATACAGAATGGCAATCGAGTAGCAGAAAGAAAGTTTGGAGTGAGAAACTTGTGAGGGACTGGAGAAAAGCGGAGGATACTCTAACTGCAATGAAGACAACAAAAAAGGCTAATCGCGGGCTAAAAGCTAGCTGGCCACAGCTAGACGAACAAGTTAAGAAATGGATGCTTGAACAACGTGCTGCCGGGAGAGGCTTGTCAACAGTGCAGTTACGTCTCCACGCCCAGGTAGTTGCCAAGGCGATGAATATAAATGATGATATAAATGAATATAAATTTCTCCCGGACCTTCTTGGTGTTATCGTTTCATGCAACGCAACCACCTCTCTATCAGAGCACGGACAACGACATCCCAAAACCTGCCAGCATAGTGTGATAACCCGGGTTAATTGTGTTCTGTTATCTATTGATGTTTTATGTGTATGTGCCTTTAAGGGGTTTGCTGATGTGTGCATGCGTGGAGCAAGTGTGGGTTAGAAAGTTAATAAACTAAAAAAAAAAAGAAAAGTTGCTGTGTTGTTGCACTGTGGCAATAGGTGCGCTGTTAATGTAAGTGAGACTTGATATCTGTTTGACAATAAAAGCTCCCTGAAGAGTAAGAAAGCCTCAGGTCATTACAATATTAATATATTACGTTAACAGGCTGTTGTTCTCTATTTTGTTGTTATTACTATTGCCTTTCAAATTGAAATACATGCCTTTCACAATGAAATCCTGGTTCCTGGTCTCTGATTTTAGAAAAAAAATTCCCCCAAAAGGGTGACTTATATACGTTTTTTTCTTCTTCGTTACTTTATCATTATTTTATTTTGATGGAATATTTCCTTCTTAAATTTCCAATACCATGGCAACAGAAAAACAGGTGCTACTCACAGTTTCACAGGTCAGCTTGTAATAATACAGTTTGTTCTTTCTTCACATAGACAGCACTGAACTCTGGGGCAGGCCTGATACATTGTTTAAAATATACTGAAAATCGTTCGTCAGTATTTCTCATTCCATCAGCATGTAGATAGATTTCATTACTCTTCAGACCACAACCACGAGCCGAGTTTATCATATAGAAAAACTTCAACACAAAAACTCAAAAGCTGCTCAAACGACTGTCAAACAATATGAAAAAATGCACACACAAGGATATGCACATAAGGGACACACACTATCATCCGGACTTTAAAGAAGTTCGTCTGTGCCAGAGCTGAGGCACAGGGGGTCCTGCAGGCGTTGCTTCTCTCAGTCTGCAATGGCGCCCCTCTGGTGGTGCAGGAAGGAACAGCATGGAAACACTATTACGATACTGTCTCTATGGGTTGTTTTCAGATTCTACAATGAGATGATGTCATACTCCCAGATGGGTCCAGATTATTTTGATAATTTTGCATTTTGACAATATTAAAATGCTATTAATATTGACATATAAAAAGTTGAGAATCCCTCAGTCGTCCAGGTAGAATCCATGGTAAAAGGAGAAATTCAAGTTTATTTGGTCGAAAACGTTTCGCAGCTCATCCAAGCTGCTTCATCAGTTCTGTTTAGAGTGCTAGTGGACACTGCTTATATCTAGCTGTAGGGAGGATCTAACTACAATGAAATTACTATGAAACTATCACCTCTTTGTTTTACAGTTTCTGTCTGGCGTCTAGTTTAGCATACCCATTCAGTACCATAATGGTGTTTTCACACCTCTGGACCTGATCTGGCTAGCCCTATTGTTTCCTTTGTTTGATTCACACCACCCACTGCAGCACAAACTGGGAGTTATTCAGACATTACAACACAGGGCCCAAGTGGTTCCCACAAGCACAGAGGGTAAGGAGAAAGAAGAACAACATGTGCAGGAAGCCCTCTCTGTTTGTGGAGATCCTAAATGGGCTGTCAACAAAACCAAGAGAGACAAGGGCAAGAAACAAGACAACAGAGAATCAGAACCCAGGAGGAAAGGGGTAGCGATTCCTTACCTGGCCGGCGTTTCTGAAAAACTACAGAGGATTTTCAGACAGTATGAAATCCCAGTTTATTTTAAACCCACAAACACTTTAAGACAAAAACTGGTCCAGGCAAAGGACAAAACACCGAGCCACAAACAAAGCAATGTGGTCTACTCCATTCAGTGTAGTGAAGACTGCAGTGAGCGCTACATTGGAGAAACAAAACAGCCACTTCACAAGAGGATGTACCAACACAGACGGGCGTGTCAGAGTGGACCGTCATCTGCCGTACATCTTCACCTAGAAGCCACGGGCCATTCATTTGAGGACAGTGAGGTTCAGATCTTAGCCAGGGAAAAGAACTGGTTTGAGAGGGGAGTTAAAGAGGCTATTTTTGTCAAAAAAGAGAATCCTTCTTTGAACAGGAATGGAGGGGTCAGACACAATCTCTCTCCCATCTATAATTCCATTCTCAAACCTAAATCAAAACAAACAAGGGAAACAATAGGGCAGACAGGTCAGGTCCAGAGGTGTGAAAACATCCATTAGGGTATGAATGGATATGCTAAACTAGACGCCAGACCGAACCTGTAAAACAAAGAGGTGATAGTTTCATAGTAATTTCATTGTAGTTAGCTTCTCCCTGCAGCTAGATATAAGCAGTGTCCACCAGTACTCTAGCCAGAACTGACGAAGTAGCTTGGATGAGCTGCAAAACGTTTTCAACCAAATAAACTTTGTCCAGCTGACAAATTGAATTTCTCCTTTTACCTGTTACCATTTCTGTAATATTCATTATCACACACTCAATTATTTGTTCTGAGTAACGATATCCAAACCTTTACTTTTTTTTTCTTTTTTAATAGAGCCTAATGGTGATTTGGAGTTCTGGTTAACATGTCATGACACAAATGTGTTTAAAATCACTGGAAGTCCAGTAGTGAACAACACTGGTGGCCTGATTAGGTTTATTAGTTGTTATATATACAGTATTTACACATTCAAATTTATAATTTATTTATAATCAAACTTTGCCCTCAAGATAAAATAATGTATAACTAAAAAAGAATGTCTTGGGACAAAATAAATAAAGTCATTCACCAAATGTAATCTCTCGCAATAAACACGCTGAACAGATGAATAGGCCTGGAATAAATAAAATGCTGAATTACTTTGTAGTTGTAGTTAGTTTGTTGTAGTTAGTTTGTATCTATAATGAGCCATAGAAGTGATTTATTCAACCTGCCACAGCTCAAATCTGATCGTAGTACAGAAAAATACAAAGTTCCTTGCGATTGCAAAAAACCAAACCAAAAAAAAACGTATACAGATGGATTTTTATGCGTTCTTCTATATGCGAAAAACATGTTCTCACAGTCTGATCAGCTGTAAGGTCTCCCGCTCTCTGTGTCTTCTCTCTTGTGAAGTGAGATGACGCTTCCTCACAAATGTTTTCTTACCCCCTGAACAGCTGATCCTCCTGTGTGTGTCCTTAGACCAGGGGTCTTCAACGTTTTTCAGGCCAGGGACCCCCAAACAGATGGCGAACTGGGCCAGGGACCCCCTACTATATATATGGCATTGAATTGTGTTTTATATTAAATTGAGCTTAGTGTCATGTATAAACATTGCTACTCTGTTATGGTACATCCAATACAAGGAAATAATACACAGGTTAATACTGTATTTTACACTATAAAATATAAAATTATATTATTTTGAAGTGAAATCAAAAGATTTCGCAACCCCCCTGCAGTACCTCCGCGACCCCCCTAGGGGTCGCGACCCCCCTGTTGAAGACCTCTGCCTTAGACTGTATAAACAAGTGGACTAAGCGAGTGTGATGTCACCCACAGTGTTCGGCTCCACTCAAATGAAGCTCGAGATGCTCACGGTTACAGGAGCGAATTTGAAGCCAGGCTCGATGTTATGAATAGAATTTTGTTAACAAACAAAATAGGGAAAAAACACAGAATCATGTAGAGTGACTTAATACAAACATTTTAAAACCAAAATTACGAGGCTCACTGCAGCAGTTACAGAGAGAAGGGCCCCAATATTCCAGTGTAAATCAATGGGAGCCAGTCAGCAGGAGCCAGAAGAGCCACATGTGAACTTCCTATTTGGAACGCGGCGGCTACGGGATTAGTTATGTCCATTCATATAAACAGTCTATGTGTGTGTCCTCATATGTGATTTGAGATGAACATTTTGGGAAAACGTTTTCTTACAAACTGAACAGCTGAATGGTTTCTCCCCCGTGTGTGTTCTCATATGTGATTTGAGATCACCCTTTCGGGCAAATGTTTTGTTACAAAATGAACAGCTGAATGGTTTCTCCCCTGTGTGTGTCCTCATATGTCTTTTGAGTTGAGATCTTTCAGCAAACACTTTCTTACAAACTGAACAGCTGAATGGTTTCTCCCCTGTGTGTGTCCTCATATGTGGTTTGAGATCACCCTTTCGGGCAAATGTTTTGTTACAAAATGAACAGCTGAATGGTTTCTCCCCTGTGTGTGTCCTCATATGTGTTTTGAGATGAAAATTTTGGGAAAACGTTTTCTTACAAACTGAACAGCTGAATGGTTTCTCCCCTGTGTGTGTCCTCATATGTATTTTGAGATAATAGCTTGCAGCAAACACTTTCTTACAGATTGAACAGCTGAATGATTCCTCTCCTGTGTGAACTCTCCTGTGTATTTGTAGTTTATATTTAGACCCAAATCTCTCTTTACAAACCGAGCACTTGTGTTTTCTGCTCTCTGCTCCTTTGCCAGTTCCTGACATGTCTCCATGTACAGTGGAGCTTCTGGCTCTAATCTGGACTTGGTTGTGGTGGTCTCCATCAGCCCCTGTGTCCCAGTGTGCAGGTGAACAGCTGAGTGGAGCTCTCCAGTCTTCATCACTGTCAGTGTCAGAAGAGTGCTCTGTGTCTCCCTCAGTCTCTGAGTGGACATGTGTCTCTGCTCTGATGTCCTCTCCCTGTGTGTCCTCTCTCTGCTCAGTTTGTCTTTGTTGAAGCGGTGAGGACTCTTCTGTCTTCACGCTCACAGCACTAAACTCTGGGACAGACCTGAAAAATATAAGAGACATTTGTACACTCAACAAAAATATAAATGCAACACTTTTGTTTTTGCTCCCATTTTTCCTGAGATGGACCCAAAGATCCAAAATTCACTCCAGATACACAACACTACCATTTCTCTCAAACATTGTTCACAAATCTGTCCAAATGTGTGACAGCGAGCACCTCTGCCCCGCCGAGACAATCCACCCCACCTCACAGGTGCGCCACATCAAGATGCCGATCCGACATCATGACCAGTGCACAGGTGCGCCCCAGACTGCCCACAATAAAAGGCCACCCCGAAATGTGTATTTTTTTTGCTTTATTGGGGGTCTGGGGACTCAGAACTAGTCAGTATCTGGTGTGACCACCATTTGCCTCATGCAGTGCAACACATCTTCTTCGCATAGAGTTTATCAGATTGTCAATTGTGGCCTGTGGAATGTTGGTCCACTCCTCTTCAAAGGCTGTTATGGACGAAGAACACAGGTGCATTTTATTGATGGCATTTTGAATGCACAGAGATACCGTGATGAGATCCTGAGGCCCATTGTTGTGCCATACATCCATGAACATCACCTCATGTTTCAGCAAGATAATGCACGGCCCCATGTTGCAAGGATCTGTACACAATTCTTGGAAGCTGAAAATGTCCCAGTTCTTGCATGGCCAGCATACTCACCGGACATGTCACCCATTGAGCATGTTTGGGATGTGCTTGACCGGCGTATACAACAGCGTGTACCAGCTCCCACTAATATCCAGCAACTTCACACAGCCATTGAAGAGGAGTGGACCAACATTCCACAGGCCACAATTGACAATCTGATAAACTCTATGCGAAGAAGATGTGTTGCACTGCATGAGGCAAATGGTGGTCACACCAGATACTGACTGGTTCTGAGTCCCCAGACCCCCAATAAAGCAAAAAAAAAAAAAAAAAATGCACATTTCGGGGTGGCCTTTTATTGTGGGCAGTCTGGGGCGCACCTGTGCACTGGTCATGATGTCGGATCGGCATCTTGATGTGGCGCACCTGTGAGGTGGGGTGCATTGTCTCGGCGGGGCAGAGGTGCTCGCTGTCACACATTTGGACAGATTTGTGAACAATGTTTAAGAGAAATGGTAGTGTTGTGTATCTGGAGTGAATTTTGGATCTTTGGGTCCATCTCAGGAAAAATGGGAGCAAAAACAAAAGTGTTGCGTTTATATTTTTGTTGAGTATATATTTCAAACCCAATCTGAATATTTGTAATAGAAATGAATAAGTATGAATAACAAAATAAAGAATTGCAGTTTGAAAGTGTCTGAGACTCACACTTGCAGCTGATCTTCCTCCTGTTTGATGTCGTGTTCTTCTTTAATCTGTGGAGTCACCCATCGAATTTGAGGTAATGGGGCAGACGTGACATTATCATCACTGCAACAATCAGAGTAATAATAAAGTTG
Organism: Paratrypauchen microcephalus; assembly: GCA_036785185.1. Lineage (NCBI taxonomy): Eukaryota > Metazoa > Chordata > Actinopteri > Gobiiformes > Gobiidae > Paratrypauchen > Paratrypauchen microcephalus. The sequence continues at coordinate 974,768 of JAVJIX010000208.1, forward strand.
TTGTGTGAGAGTAATGTACACTGTACAAAATCTTAGCCATTACTTTAAATTTACATTTTTAATAAAGTAGTTTATTCTAGAAAACAAGTTTGCTTCTCATCGCTGCACAGGACTTAACCCATAAGAACCCAGACCCATTTTTCCTTAAAGAAAATTATGTGGGATACACCACAGACCATTATTGTCCATGACCATGTTATTGTGACAAATCGGTCACATCAGGTTTTTCATTCTTATTTTAAGGCTAAAAGCCCAATGTGACATATTTGTTATAGAGCCATAATGGGAAATTGTTGAATATTATTTAATGTTGTACTACGTAATGTTTAGTTTTCATATTTGCAAATATTTCCTGCTGATTATTTATTTATTATTATTAATGTTATATTATATTATTATTATTAATGTTATTTCATATGTTTAATATTGCTTAATTTTATTGAGACATGTATGACGTCACTCTTGAAATATAAAAACTGTTCGGGTGACGAGGAAGGTCAGAGCGCAACAGTCTTTGACCGAGGCAAGACCGAGACGAGACGGAGACGAGAAGTTATTAAGATGAACCTACTTTCAGTTTGATTTTACCCTTTTTATTTCTTTAATGAAAATGATTTTTTAAGTAAACAGTTTAAACTTTACAAGGAGTCTGGCGTCATGGACTTAAGCTCAAAGAACTGGTCATAAAAAACGGATTTAAGAAACTGCAAATACATTAGTCAAAGACTGAGCTCATGAGAGATTCGCAATGGAACAGAAGTTGCTTCTGGAGGACAAACGGAGCCTTCATTAACCCGACTGCATTCTAAAGGGAGGTAAACGGAATTTCATTGAAGTAGTCTGTTCTACTAATCGTTTACTTTTGGAATATTGAAGACGACAATAGATGCCTTTCATGTCTGAATGCTAAGGTGAGCATGCTACCGTAACCTTGCCCCTCTCTTCCTGTTGCTATTGGACAGTACTGCTGCAATCGTTTTCAGAAGAAGCTTGCTTAATTTGAATACTTATTGCACTCTGAAGTGTCTTTTCACAAGAGGATTTGTGAACATTTAGAAGACAGAGAAATTGTTGAAGTCCCAGTGAATGCAGACAGTTAATGTGCACTAGCATAAAATAGCTAAAATGAAAGAAAACGTGGATTCCGATGCTAGCCAGAAGAGGGCGCCTAAGCCTCCAGAATCAGCCAGAGAAGACAGATTGAATAGGCTGCACAACAGGAGACAAGGAAAACTGGCATTGCTTACTCGCAAGATGCATGATATTCGGGAAATGAAAGGAGTTGAAGATAATGTGGAAATAGTTGAAACTGAATTGTCACATGGCTTTCATCGCATAATGTGTGAATTTAAAGACGCCAATGATGAAGTAATTCAGAATTTATCTGAAACTGAAAGAGAAGATGACCAGTCAAATTGGTATTATCCTAAATATGAAGCTTTTGAGAGTTTTAGGACTGAAACTGCGAAATGGGTCTCTGAAACACGTAAAGAACGCACTGAAGAGGATTTCAATGATGGTATTAAGCCACAAGACAGTGTGTCAGCAACTTTCACAGTTGGTCCTGGAAGTAGACACAGCTCTACAACACGATCTACAACCAGTTCAGCACGTGTTAAGGCCAAGGCAGAGCATGCAGCATTGCTAGCGCGTGCAGATGCATTAAAGAAAATCAAGAAATAGATGCTGAAGAATTGAAGTTAAAGGCCAAACGTAAAGAGGCTGAGATGGAGGCAGATATTGCAGCTTCTACTGCCAGATTAAAATGGCAGTAGAATGAATGAATATGAAGAGACTCGTGATGGCATGAGTAGTTACTATCAGCCACACAGAAATATGGACAGAGCTGATTTTTCTGATTTCCCATTGCAAGAGGAAAGAAACCCTGTACCCCAGCCAAGGGCATTGTTACAGACACCTGGCGCACGCAGTAAGACAGGTGCATCAGCTAGGCTAATTCCTGACTCCAGTAACCCACAGCCTAGTGGCCCTGAGAGAGAACTTCAAAGGATGATGCAACGTCAGAATGAAGTAACAGACCTACTAGTTATGCAACAAAGCCTATCCCAGCTGCCTCAAAGAGAAGTTCCGGTGTTCTCTGGAAATCCGCCTAAATACAGATCCTTTATGAGGGCATTTGAAAGTGCCATAGAAATGAAGACAAAAAGTGATCAAGATAGGTTGTTCTACTTAGAGCAATACACAAGTGGCGAACCAAGAGATCTTGTCCGCAGTTGTGAACATATGCGGCCAGATAGAGGTCTTAAAGAAACCAAGAGACTGCTTCAGTACCACTATGGCAACGAATTGAAGATGGCCACAGCTTATCTTGATAAAGCCCTTAAATGGCCACAGATCAAAGCTGAGGATGGCAAGGGTTTGAAGACGTATACACTTTATCTCACTGGATGTAGAAATACCATGACTGACATTGAGTTTATGGAAGAGATGGACAATCCAAGCAGTATGAGAACAGTGATCTCAAAGCTCCCATACAAGCTCAGAGAGCGGTGGAGGAACACTGCATTCGACTTTCAAGTCCGGCACAAAAGACGAGCGAGGTTTGAAGACCTAGTCGACTTCATTGACTTTCAAGCACAGGTTATGAATGACCCACACTTCGGTGACATTCAAGATGTAACCGCTGATGCAAAGGCCAAGCCCAAGCCAGCTGCAAAGAGCACTAAGAAGAGTGATATGAAAGGTGCCAACTTTGCTACAGGTGTTTCCCCCATTGTGAAAGACAACACACAAACTGTAAAGAAAAAGGAACAGCAGAACACAATCAAGTCTACTGACGCTTCAGAAAAGGCTTGTGTGTATTGTGAGAAGGCACACACACTCAGCTCATGTGACAAGATTAAAGAACAGGAGTATCCAGAAAGAATACAGTTCCTGAAAAGCAAAGGACTTTGCTTTGGATGTCTCAACAAAGGACACATAAGTAAAGATTGCAAGAGAAGGCTGACGTGTGCAGAATGTGCTTACAAACATCCAACTATATTGCATAAGACGAAAGAAGACCGTGGTTCTAATGTGAATACTAATGGCAGCAGTCCTACAGTGTCAAATGCTCTTCTGTCCCTGGAGCAAGAAACTTGTGGCTGTACTGGGGCCGGTAACAGTGAGTGCATATTGTCAGTAGTGCCTGTAAAGGTGAAATCCAAGATAAGTGACAAGACTGTGGAGAGGTATGCGTTTTTAGACCCTGGTAGCACCACTACCTTTTGTACAGAAGATCTGATGCACAAACTTAATGTCCAAGGCAAGAAGACAGACTTCTTACTGTGTACCATGGGGCAACAGAAGAAGACACAAGGACATGTCATAACTGATTTGGAAGTGTGTGCATTAGAAGGAACCGCATACATTGATCTGCCAAGGGTGCTGACACAGCAACATATTCCTGTGAAGAAAGGTAACACCCAAGCAACAAGATCCAAGTAAGTGGCCTTATCTGTCTGAGGTTCGTCTACCACCACTGGATGCAGATGTTGGGTTGCTGATAGGTGTGAATGCCTATAAAGCACTGGAACCATGGAAAGTGTTGAACAGTATAGACGGTCCGTATGCAGTGCAGACAGTGCTAGGCTGGATCGTGAATGGCCCAAGACAAGATAGCACAAGTCTGACTCCTGACACACTGCAAAGCTGCATAGCGAATCACATATTAGTGGAGACCATTGAGGACTTGCTAGTTCAGCAGTTTAACACAGACTTTCCCGAAAGAAGATACGAAGATAAGACAGAAATGTCTCAGGAAGATCATCAATTCATGTGATCCGTGACAACATCCATACAGTTCAAAAATGGTCACTACCACATAGGATTGAAAGATGCCACTGAAAGATGAGAAGATTCAGGTGCCAGACAACAAATGCATAGCGATGCAGAGGCTGTTGGGCCTGAAAAGGAAACTCACGAGAAATCCTCAGTTTCACAGTGATTACACAGGATTTATGAACAGCATTCTTGAAAAGGGATACACTGAACGAGTACCAGAGGACGAGTTGCAGCCAGACGGAGTTGTACCCAAGGTGTGGTATATCCCTCACCACTGTGTTTACCACCCAAGAAGAAAAATATACGGGTGGTATTCAACTGCAATGTTTCCTACCAAGGATTTTCCCTGAATGGTCAGTTACTTCAAGGACCCGATGTTTTATCAGGTCCGAGTTCAAGAGAAGGATGCAGACCTACTAAGATTTCTCTGTTGGCCTGAAGGCAGTCTAGAGGAAGAGGCAGTTGAGTGTCGGATGTGTGTCCATCTATTCGGTGCTACCTCCTCGCCAAGCTGCTCCTGCTTTGCTCTCCGAAGAATAGTGGAAGATCAACAGAATGAGACAACAGAGAAGGCAGCTCAGACACTAGTAATCATCCACATAGTTTCTATGTGGATGATTGCTTGACTTCAGTGGAAACAGATCAAGAAGCAATCACGTTGGCCAGGGATCTGAAATCACTCTGTAGCAAGGGAGGTTTTAACCTAATGAAGTGGATGAGTAACTCAAGAGCCTTTCTGTCATCTGTTCCTGAGCAAGAGGGAGCCACAGAAGTCAAGACTCTGGATTTGGACAGTGGGTTGTTACTTGTTGAACGAGCCTTGGGGGTTACTTGGTGCACTGAAACCGACACATTCTTCTTCAACATCAATGTGCAGAACAAACCCCCTACAAGAGGCATCTTGTCAGTAATTGGCTCAGTGAAGTGAAGTGAACTTTATTGATCTCACACTGGAGAAATTCTTCTCTGCATTTTAACCCATCCTATATATATATATATACATATATTAGGAGCAGTGGGCAGCACACATTAGGGCGCCCGGGGACCATCTCCATGATCTTCTTGCTTCGGCTTGGTCAGGACCTAAGCTGGAGTACCTATGGTGCATGTTTTGGGTTGGTGGGGGAAACCGGAGTGCCCGGAGGAAACCCACCCAGACACGGGGAGAACATTGTATGATCCTCTTGGATTCTTGTCACCATTTGTATTGCCAGCAAAGTTGCTCCTGAGAGACCTCTGTAAAGAGAGGACAGGATGGGACGAGGAGATCACAAAGAACCACCTGAAACAATGGACAAGATGGATGGAAAGCTGGAAAGCTTCTGAAGATCAGAAGCTTTCCAGCTTTCGAGTCAAGAGATGTTTCAAGCCTGCAAGCTTTGGATCGGTCAAGACAGCACAGTTGCATAAATTTTCAGATGCCAGCGAGGACGGTTATGGGACAGTGACCTACCTTGTGATGACTGATGAGCATGATCAGAAGTCCTGTTCATTCGTAATGGCCAAGTCTAGAGTGGCACCACTCAAACAGATAACCGTACCGAGAATGGAACTTACAGCTGCAACTGTGGCAGTTAAGATGGGCCGAATGTTGAAGGAGGAACTGGACATGGAGCTGGAGGAGTCCTTGTATTGGACGGACAGCATGACGGTCTTAAAATACATTAAAAATTATGCTGCCCGATACAAGACATTTGTAGCATACCGAGTGTCACTGATCAGAGAGGCCTCCAAACCGTCACAGTGGAGGTTCGTGAATTCACCAGAGAATCCTGCAGATCATGTCTCAAGAGGTCTGACGGCAGAAAATCTTATGAGATGTGAGAACTGGATTTAAGGACCTTCATTCCTGCTAAGACAGTGTGAGGAGTGGCCTATCAGGACAGACCAATCAAGTTCTTTGCCAGAAGATGATCCAGAGATGAAGGGGAATGCTGTGTCTTTTGTCATCAGAACTGAAGAGGATGAATCTGCTTTGGGCAAGCTCATTGCATATTATTCTGACTGGCACCACTTAAAGAAGGCAGTAGCGTGGTTCACTCATCTCAAAAGGATCCTGCTGGACTTGAGCCACAAAAGAGCAGAACTGCAAAGGACAAGCAGTGCATCAGATGACAAACAGCAAGACGCCATAGCTCAAGAGATGAAGAAATACAAAGAGAGCCTGAAAGATTTCACAATCAGTGTGGAAGATTTAACAAGTGCTGAACATGTTTTGATCCGCTACAGTCAACAGCTGAAATATAGAGAGGAGATCAAGACCTTGCTGCAGGGAAAGAACCAGGACAAAAAGAGCAGTCACATATACAAGCTGGATCCGTACCTTGATGAAGGAATGTTGAGAGTTGGAGGAAGGTTATGTCGAGTGGCGATGCCGGATGAGGCTAAACATCCAGCCAACTGGAGTCTTTGCGCGCACCGAACCGTGACCCCCGTACCGCGACGGTTCAATACGAGTACATATACCGTACCCCTAGTATCTCTTTTATTTGTAATGAATGAATTTTTATTGAGTATGTCACAAAGTCAATATACAGTACATAATACATTACATGTATACATGTATGTGTAGGCATATTAAAATAATTTCTTTACATAAGTTTACATAAGTAAACATATCTCAAAGGATTATGGGAAGAAGTGTTAACTTTTTGAATCCCACCCCTTACAGTCACAGTTACAACTTATATTTACAATTTCCACAGATAAGCCATTTATAATAATTTAATAAACTAAACATTACAACACTGCATCACTATAACGACTCAGAATACTAGATTTGTATAATGTTTTAAACTGCTTAAAGTTTGAACAGTGTTTTAGTTCATCACTCAGGCTGTTCCATATTTTGGTTAATGACGTTAACACCCTTTTCCATACATGTTGTTACCATTAGACAATGACACGATTTATCTATAATAATCAGCATTGGGGATATGATTTAATGACTAAATGGGTAAGGAAAATAACAGTAACATAACATAGTAACATAACATAATGGCTCAACTCAGACAGTTCCTACATATCCATGTCTTGTGTCCTTGCCTTTGACTAGGAAGAACTTTGGATTTAAGCAGACAAAACTCTGAATCTATGTCATGGTATTTCACGTCCTGTACATGACCACAGACAACATATTCGTAGGCGTCCAGTGACTTACAGGCTCGTAATTTCTCCCTCATGTACACACTGGGTTTCTCTATTAAATAAGTATAAATATCTGTCCAATGTATATTAGGCCACTTGCTAACATCATCCACCCACTCACTGATCGCATTAGGATCTGGCAGTCGGACACCATTTGCCAAAGTCAGCTTGTTGAGGTAACATTCGCGATCTTTTAAAGTCCCTTTGCATAGATTGAAGAGTTGTGGAGTTCTGCCATGCCTCTGTTGCCCGGCTGCGCGAGCAACCGCGCCTACGTCATCTTTGTTTACTAACAGAAAAAAGTACGTTTTCAAATGATAAGCAGAATTTACCTGTCCAGATGAAATGTAGCGACCAACGCGTCAGTCTTTAGACCCTTCGTCTGCTTCAGTGCGCGCCATCGCTGGAAGGAATCTCCAAGAATCACCTTCGTTTGGCTTCGCTCCTTTTCCCCTTGTCTTCTTCTTTCAGCGACCTCAAAAACGGACTTTCTTTTGCGGCTAACTGGTAGTGGATTCTTGTCTGCCATTGCAACAAACTTTGTGCAAACTGTGAGGAAGCTCCAGTTGGAAAAAGCCGCTCAGAACCGCTGTGTTGGTGGAGTAAACAGAGTCTTGTGTGTGGAATGCGTAAGAGGCGCGCGTAAAACACGTCAGGATCTGTTCTTCCGGGAAAAACCAAGTGCGCGGAGCACGGGCCGCTCAGAACAAAATAGACCTACACGTTCCTGTTCTGTTTTGCTCCACCTTGGAACCAGTCACGGCCCTCGAACACGGAGGACAGATCACAGTCTGGCGGATCCAGCCGGTGTTCTGCATAGTTCTTATTATAGATCCACGGTGTTCTGTCGAAATGGACTGCCCCGTCGAAATGACGTGTTTTACGCGCGCCTCTTACGCATTCCACACACAAGACTCTGTTTACTCCACCAACACAGCGGTTCTGAGCGGCTTTTTCCAACTACAGCTTCCTCACAGTTTGCACAAAGTTTGTTGCAATGGCAGACAAGAATCCACTACCAGTTAGCCGCAAAAGAAAGTCCGTTTTTGAGGTCGCTGAAAAAAGAAGACAAGGGGAAAAGGAGCGAAGCCAAACGAAGGTGATTCTTGGAGATTCCTTCCAGCGATGGCGCGCACTGAAGCAGACGAAGGGTCTAAAGACTGACGCGTTGGTCGCTACATTTCATCTGGACAGGTAAATTCTGCTTATCATTTGAAAACGTACTTTTTTCTGTTAGTAAACAAAGATGACGTAGGCGCGGTTGCTCGCGCTGCCGGGCAACAGAGGCATGGCAGAACTCCACAACTCGTGAATCTATGCAAAGGGACTTTAAAAGATCGCGAATGTTACCTCAACAAGCTGACTTTGGCAAATGGTGTCCGACTGCCAGATCCTAATGCGATCAGTGAGTGGGTGGATGATGTTAGCAAGTGGCCTAATATACAGTGGACAGATATTTATACTTATTTAATAGAGAAACCCAGTGTGTGCACGAGGGAGAAATTACGAGCCTGTAAGTCACTGGACGCCTACGAATATGTTGTCTGTGGTCATGTACAGGACGTGAAATACCATGACATAGATTCAGAGTTTTGTCTGCTTAAATCCAAAGTTCTTCCTAGTCAAAGGCAAGGACACAAGACATGGTTATGTAGGAACTGTCTGAGTTGAGCCATTATGTTATGTTACTATGTTATGTTACTGTTATTTTCCTTACCCATTTAGTCATTAAATCATATCCCCAATGCTGATTATTATAGATAAATCGTGTCATTGTCTAATGTTAACAACATGTATGGAAAAGGGTGTTAACGTCATTAACCAAAATATGGAACAGCCTGAGTGATGAACTAAAACACTGTTCAAACTTTAAGCAGTTTAAAAAATTACACAAATCTAGTATTCTGAGTCGTTATAGTGATGCAGTGTTGTAATGTTTAGTATATTAAATTATTATAAATGGCTTATCTGTGGACATTGTAAATATAAGTTGTAACTGTGACTGTAAGGGGTGGGATTCAAAAAGTTAACACTTCTTCCCATAATCCTTTGAGATATGTTTACTTATGTAAAGAAATTATTTTAATATGCCTACACATACATGTATACGTGTAATGTATTATGTACTGTATATTGACTTTGTGACATACTCAATAAAAATTCATTCATTACAAATAAAAGAGATACTAGGGGTGGCACGGTATATGTACTCGTATTGAACCGTCGCGGTACGGGGGTCACGGTTCGGTGCGCGCATTTTGACGGAGAATATACGGTACAAAAGTTTAATATTGAACTAACCACGGGACTTTCATTTTGCAAGGGTTTCCTTGAGGACTCTTTAACCATTGCCATTTGCGAGCCCTGATGAACATGTATACACAGGGATGAAAGTCATCAGTCATGAAAAAAGTGGAAAGCCACGGACACCCCCCCTTCCCCCCCTGCACTTAGTCTTGCTCTTCTAATCAGAGCGCATTGAGGAGGAGCTTATGCGCGCTATGAACAGGAGGGTCTAAAAGGGTCTATATAAACGTTTTTTACGACACGAATGCGATATCCTGTATCTGAAAACGTAATTTTCAATGCAAAGAAAAGGTGCGTTTGCTGCTGTATTTTGACTATCTTTGTTACACTGGACACTCAAGGATGCGCAGCTGTGATAAGACGGCTCACCATGAATCAAAAGGACATCATATCAGTTGGCTAGAACACGATGACATGTATTCATAAAACACTCTGCCCTTCTTATATAGTCTTACGCCTCAGTTTGTCCTCTCTATATTTCACTCTTGCTCTTGCCCCCTCCCCACCCTCCCGTATTGTAACCAAACAAAAAAAGACGCCTCGTGTTAACCGTTCCATTGTCCTGTCGTATGTGTTTGTGACTATTGTTATTGATTGTATCTGCATTTTCCATTCGGTTTATGTTCTTCTATTTTTAATCACTGTAAAGCACTTTGTGTTGCATTTATTGTATGAAAAGTGCTCTATAAATAAAGACTTACTTACTTGTTGTCGTAGCTGCAATAGTGAGTTGTAGTTAACCCATCAGAACCCACGGTGACACCAGTGTAAGAGATACTTTGAATGCCCCAGTCTTTTCCTTGTTTTTGCACGGGGGGAGAGATTTGAAGCGTTCCATTGAAAAATAAACACATTTCCACATAAAATAAAATGGTAAAGGTAAAAAATAAAAAGGTCCAGAGGCTCAGATAAAGGACTTCCGAGCCTAGAAACACTCGGACGTGCCTCCAGGCAAATAAAAAAACGCATTTCGCATTGCCTAGCGCATTCGCAGTCCAAACTCTCTGGGCATGATTTACAGAGACGCTGAGTACAGACAGACGGGGGTGGAACTGCATTTGCATTTCTTTTTTCGATCTGACGTCAATCAGGTGCCTTGTTCAAACTCGCCCGTTTGAGCTCCAATTTTTTGTAACGCAGAAAAGGATCGCAAATGCTCAGTTTAGACATTTCACAACTTTTAACTATGGGGGGGGCTAAACAGGGTAGGGGAGCTCACATTAACGTTCAAAAACCTCAGAAAGTGAAAATTTCATGCCATGGGACCTTTAAGTCCATGACGCCAGACTCCTTGTAAAGTTTAAACTGTTTACTTAAAAAATCATTTTCAGTACAGAAATAAAAAGGGTAAATAGGGACTGTCAGATAGACGCCAGAGAAACAAAAGACCGAAACCAATGAGATAGTTCCGGAAAGTAGTTAGCTAGGTAGCTCCTCCCTACAGCAAGATATAAGCAAGTGTCTTACCAGTATTCTTATTAGAGCTGACGAAGCCTCTCGGATGAGCGGCGAAACGTTTTCAACCAAACAAACTTTGTCCAGTTGACAAATTGAACTTCTCCTGTTATCACAAAAAGGGTAAAATCAAACTGAAAGTAGGTTCATCTTAATAATTTCTCGTCTTCTCGTCTCGATCTTGCCTCGGTCAAAGACTGTTGCGCTCTGACCTTCCTCGTCACCCGAACAGTTTTTATATTTCAAGAGTGACGTCATACATGTCTCAATAAAATTAAGCAATATTAAACATATGAAATAACTACTAAATAATCAGCAGGAAATATTTGCAAATATGAAAACTAAACATTACGTAGTACAACATTAAATAATATTCAGCAATTTCCCATTATGGCTCTATAACAAATATGTCACATTGGGCTTTTAGCCTTAAAATAAGAATGAAAAACCTGATGTGACCGATTTGTCACAATAACATGGTCATGGACAATAATGGTCTGTGGTGTATCCCACATAATTTTCCTTTAAGGAAAAATGGGTCTGGGTTCTTATGGGTTAAGTCCTGTGCAGCGATGAGAAGCAAACTTGTTTTCTAGAATAAACTACTTTATTAAAAATGTAAATTTAAAGTAATGGCTAAGATTTTGCACAGTGTACATTACTCTCACACAACAACTTTATTATTACTCTGATTGTTGCAGTGATGATAATGTCACGTCTGCCCCACTACCTCAAACTCGATGGGTGACTCCACAGATTAAAGAAGAACACGACATCAAACAGGAGGAAGATCAGCTGCAAGTGTGAGTCTCAGACACTTTCAAACTGCAATTCTTTATTTTGTTATTCATACTTATTCATTTCTATTCCAAATATTCAGATTGGGTTTGAAACATACAAATGTCTCTTATATTTTTCAGGTCTGTGCCAGAGTTTAGTGCTGTGAACGTGAAGACAGAAGAGTCCTCACCGCTTCAACAAAGACAAACTGAGCAGAGAGAGGACACACAGGGAGAGGACATCAGAGCAGAGACACATGTCCACTCAGAGACTGAGGGAGACACAGAGCACTCTTCTGACACTGACAGTGATGAAGACTGGAGAGATCCACTCAGCTGTTCACCTGCACACAGGGACACAGGGGCTGATGGAGACCACCACAACCAACCAGGTGGCATTGCCCCAACAATACAAGAGCTGGAGCAGCAACATGTCAGCAGAGGACTATGTAAGTTGGCAGTACATCAATAAGTGCAAATTTAAATAGGATATACTTATTTCTACAAATATCTACTGGTAGTAGAACATTTCATTCATCACACCTAGGGATGTTAACAATTAATCGACTTACGATTAATTGTCGATCAAGACGGTCAAACAAAATGCAATAATTGCAATTAATTTCTAATCGCGCAAGGCAACCGCGCTGCGCCAAGCTTGACTCACAGCCGGCCGCAGGCGCCAACAGCACTGCTCAGTAGCCCGCGCGTACACCGGGGCTGCTGAGCACGAGATCGAACCGCGACACACGGAATGCGTAGTCTCAGCCCTAGCCACAAACCAGCCGCACGAAACCAGCAGCGGCACGTGGTGGTTTAATCCTGGTCTAGACCTGGTCCAGTCCTGGTTTAATCCAGGCCCAGTTCAGGTTTAGACCTGGTTTAGACCTGGTTTAGTCCACGTTTAGTCCTGGTCTAGTCTCTTAGCCAATCAGGAAGCAGAACATGTTACACTATAAAAAAATGATAAAAGGAGAAATTCAATTTGTCAATTGGACAAAGTTTGGTATAAAAAAAATGAAAAAATAAATAAATCCGCGAACCGCGATAGAGCGAGGGATTACTGTATTTTGTTATTCAGCATCAATACATTTGTCTGCTTTTTACTAAGGAATAATTAATTGAGGAATATACAATATAATAATACTATGATATATTTTTGACTCAGTGTTATGTATACTATAGCTTATATTCTTAAAGACCCTATTGAAACACTAAAATTCAGGTGAAAAACGCCGCTTATCAATTAATCGTAAGTCGATCGATAAAGTCAATCAACTATAGATTAATGAATTAATCGATAATTTGCATCCCTAATCACAACTGTTGTAAATAGTATTTGTTAGAGGTAGCAGTGGAAAAAATCTATCAGCACTATATTTATTTTGCTAATTACATTTCATCATTTCCGGATGGAAATAAGAAGAAGAAGAAGAAGTGAACTTTATTGATCTCACACTGGAGAAATTCTTCTCTGCATTTTAACCCATCCTATATATATACATATATTAGGAGCAGTGGGCAGCACACACATTAGGGCGCCCGGGGACCATCTCCATGATCTTCTTGCTTCGGTTTGGTCAGGACCTAAGCTGGAGGTACCTATGGTGCATGTTTTGGGTTGATGGGGGAAACCGGAGTGCCCGGAGGAAACCCACCCAGACACGGGGAGAACATGCAAATAACGTAATGTAATTGGCGAAATAAGTAAATAATAACTTTAAAAATATTAAAGCAAAAAGTAAAATGTTAACGGCACAAACAAAACAGAATTTATGTACAGTGGAGGAAATAACTATTTGATCCGTTGCTGATTTTGTAAGTTTGTTTATTGACAAAGAAATGAACAGTCTGTCATTTTAATGGTAGGTTTATTTTAATATTGAGAGATGGAACATCAAAAAGAAAATCCAGAAAATAACGAAAGAAAATATATGAACTGATTTGCATTTCACTGAGTGAAATAAGTATTTGAACCCTCGAGCAAAACCCTTGTTTGCAGCACAGAGGTCAGACGTTTCTTGTAGTTGATGACCAGGTTTGTGCACATATCAGAAGGAATTTTGGTCCACTCTTCTTTGCAGATCATCTCTAAATCATTAAGGTTTTGTGGCTGTTGCTTGGCAACTCGGAGCTTCAGCTCCTTCCATAGGTTTTCTACAGGGTTAAGGTCTGGAGACTGGCTGGGCCACTCCATGACCTTAATGTGTTTCTTCTTGAGCCACTCTTTCGTTGCCTTGGCTGTATGTTTTGGGTCATTGTCGTGTTGGAAGACCCATCCACGACCCATTTTCAGTTTTCTGACGAAGGGAAGGAGGTTGTCACTCAGGATTTTAACGGTTCATGGCTCGTTGACACGGTGAAGTTGTTCTGTGCCCTTGGCAGAAAAAACACCCCCAAAGCGTAATGTTTCCACCTCCATGTTTGACGGTGGGGATGGTGTTCTTGGGGTCATAGGCAGCATTTCTCTTGATTTTGATCTCATCTGAACCCACTCACTCTCTAAATCATTCAGGTGTTCATTGGCAAACTTCTGGCGGGTCTGCACATGTGTCTTCTTAAGCAGGAGGACCTTGGAGCACTGCAGGATTTTAATTTTAATCAATTTTTTTCCCCATATTCTTCCACTTTATTCCGTATTTTTTGGGTCAGGTCCAGTCCAGGTCCGCTGCCCAGACCACGTCGCAATGGACCAGCCTTGATGTACTTTGTGTCATGGGGGATTTTAATCCATTGCGGCGTAAAATGTTACCAATGGTTTTCTTAGTGACTGTGGTCCCAGCTGCCTTGAGATCATTGACCAGCTCCTCCCGTGTAGTTCTAGGCTGATTTCTCACTGTTCTCATGATCATTGAAGCCCCACGAGGTGAGATCTTGTGTGGAGCCCCAGACCGAGGTTGTTTGATGGTCATTTTGTATTTCCTAAATTTAGAACATTTGCACCAACAGTTGTCTCCTTAACACCAGCTTCTTGCTTATGGTTTTGTAGCCTATTCCAGCCTTGTGCATTCTGGACCCCCTGTAGGCGGCTAAGCTGGGCCTGGTCAATGCCAGCGTACAACGAATTACAATAATCGAGTCGTGCTGTCACAAATGCATGAATGGCCTTTTCAAAGTGCAGATGTGGAATGTACGATTTAATTTTGCTTAAAACCCTTAGCTGATAAAAACTTGATTTAAGAACAGAGCTGACTTGCTTTTCAAATTTAAAATTACAATCAAAGATGACACCAAGATTTCTAGAATAATCCCTTTCATAGGAGCTCAGTGGGCCTATGGCACTGTCACAGTTCAGTAGGTCAGAATGACCAAAAACAATGACTTGACTCTTTGACGTCTTTATCCGTCACGGCAGTCAACGTTTGGATTCGAGGGGACGTAAAAAGACATCTCCGGCAGTCAATGAGTTAACCATATTCTCTTAGCGGTGCTGCGTACCGGCTGTGAATTTTATACCGGTGCTGCGTTCCGGTGCGCACCGCTTTACTTTCACCACTGACTCAGACGCACGATTAATGCACAAAAACAGACAAAAACACACAGCACCAAACACCATGGCAGCCGTACGTGGCGCCATCTTGGACACAAAGCATGCTTCGCTTTCTTCTTGACTGCCATCTTGCAAAGACTACAACGTTCCTGTTGTCTTATATTTCTTCTCTTTGCTCATTTTGCAAGTTACCAAGTTAGTAGTTGTTCTTTTCTTCGTTTTACTACTAATCTTAGACTTTGTTTTCTCGTTGTGATAATTTAACCTCTTCACAAAAAAAGGATGACTAATGAGCCTGTCTTACACATTTACAACTTGATGTCATTGCAGCACGGTAAAACGACCGTGTTGCTCCAGCTATCGTTTTCTTTATTTTCAACAAAGTTCAAGAACAGCATTTCTTCACGTGTAATTACATGAGAATACAACAGAACAGGCAGTAGTGCGCCCCCAAATGTGCAAACCATGAATCACATTTCTTTATTTTAAACCTATTTCAAACCTAGAAAATGGGGCACTGATATTACAGGGAAAATGTATCAGAAAAAGGTTGTTTTGACAAATTGTGGAATTCTTCAAAATGTCAAGAAAAATAAAAAGAATTTTTCATCATTTTCAATAATGTAAGTTATTCTGAATTAAATTAAATTTTAACAATATGTCCACCAAATTACATTTTTAAGAAAGCCCTGGATTTAAATGCAGAAAAATGTTTTTTATCAATCTTTTTTTTTTCTAGGGATATGTGTGAAATTTTAAAATATACACGTAAATATACCAGATAAAATCTACATATTTTTTTTGCCATTATATTTTCATTTTTTTGAGCATTTGAAAACTGCAAAACGTCACCGATCCATTTACAACTTCATGGACAGAAAAGACACCCATCACCCTTAAAGTAGACTACAGACAAGTTCACAGTGTGTTCATGACACAAGACTGCACGTGTATGTGTAAGTGTGTATTCTCTTATCTCCTGCAGCTGTCCAGCTCCCCTCTCTGAGTCCTGGTCTGACTCCACAGATTAAAGAAGAACACGACATCAAACAGGAGGAAGATCAGCTGCAAGTGTGAGTCTCAGACACTTTCAAACTGCAATTCTTTATTTTGTTATTCATACTTATTCATTTCTATTCCAAATATTCAGATTGGGTTTGAAATATACAAATATCTCTTATATTTTTCAGGTCTGTCCCAGAGTTTAGTGCTGTGAGCGTGAAGACAGAAGAGTCCTCACCGCTTCAACAAAGACAAACTGAGCAGAGAGAGGACACACAGGGAGAGGACATCAGAGCAGAGACACATGTCCACTCAGAGACTGAGGGAGACACAGAGCACTCTTCTGACACTGACAGTGATGAAGACTGGAGAGATCCACTCAGCTGTTCACCTGCACACAGGGACACAGGGGCTGATGGAGACCACCACAACCAAGTCCAGATCAGAACCAGAAGCTCCACTGTACATGCAGACATGTCAGGAACTGGCAAAGGAGCAGAGAGCAGGAAACACACGTGCTCAGTTTGTAAAGAGAGATTTGGGTCTAAATATAAACTACAAATACACAGGAGAGTTCACACAGGAGAGGAATCATTCAGCTGTTCAGTCTGTAAGAAAACTTTTACTATAAAGTGTAATCTTGAAAGACACATCAGGATACACACAGCTGAGAAACCATTCAGCTGTTCATTCTGTAAGAAAGTGTTTCCTGATAGTTCTCATCTCAAAACACATATGAGGACACACACAGGGGAGAAACCATTCAGCTGTTCAGTTTGTAAGAAAGTGTTTGCTGATAGATCTCAACTCAAAACACATATGAGGACACACACAGGGGAAAAACCATTCAGCTGTTCAGTTTGTAACAAAACATTTGCCCGAATGGGTCATCTCAAATCACATATGAGAACACACACGGGGGAGAAACCATTCAGCTGTTCAGTCTGTAAGAAAGTGTTTGCTGCAAGCTATGATCTCAAAAGACATATGACGACGCACACAGGGGAGAAACCATTCAGCTGTTCAGTTTGTAAGAAAGTTTTTGCTGCAAGCTATGATCTCAAAATGCATATGAGGACACACACAGGGGAGAAACCATTCAGCTGTTCATTTTGTAATAAAACATTTACACGAAAGGATCTTCTCAACTCACATATGAGGACACACATATAGACTGTTTATATAAATGGACATAACTAATCCCGTAGCCGCCGCGTTCCAAATAGGAAGTTCACATGTGGCTCTTCTGGCTCCTGCTGACTGGCTCCCATTGATTTACACTGGGATATTGGGGCCCTTCTCTCTGTAACTGCTGCAGTGAGCCTCGTAATTTTGGTTTTAAAATGTTTGTATTAAGTCACTCTACATGATTCTGTGTTTTTTCCCTATTTTGTTTGTTAACAAAATTCTATTCATAATATCGAGCCTGGCTTCAAATTCGCTCCTGTAACCGTGAGCATCTCGAGCTTCATTTGAGTGGAGCCGAACACTGTGGGTGACATCACACTCGCTTAGTCCACTTGTTTATACAGTCTAAGGCAGAGGTCTTCAACAGGGGGGTCGCGGAGGTACTGCAGGGGGGTTGCGAAATCTTTTGATTTCACTTCAAAATAATATAATTTTATAGTGTAAAATACAGTATTAACCTGTGTATTATTTCCTTGTATTGGATGTACCATAACAGAGTAGCAATGTTTATACATGACACTAAGCTCAATTTAATATAAAACACAATTCTATGCCGTATATATAGTAGGGGGTCCCTGGCCCAGTTCGCCATCTGTTTGGGGGTCCCTGGCCTGAAAAACGTTGAAGACCCCTGGTCTAAGGACACACACAGGAGGATCAGCTGTTCAGGGGGTAAGAAAACATTTGTGAGGAAGCGTCATCTCACTTCACAAGAGAGAAGACACAGAGAGCGGGAGACCTTACAGCTGATCAGCCTGTGAGAACATGTTTTTTGTCAGGAGTACTCTGCATAGAGAAGAACGCATAAAAATCCATCTGTATACGTTTATTTTTATCGTGTTTATTGCGAGAGATTACATTTGGTGAATGACATTATTTATTTTGTCCCAAGACATTCTTTTTTTAGTTATACATTATTTTATCTTAAAGGTACAATGTGTAGGATTCGTGGCGCATAGGTGGTGTAGGTACCATGCACTTCCTCTTTTGGCTACGGCAGACCTCGAGGGTCACCCGGGCGCGCCGTAGCGCCGACAGCTCGCGTGCCCGCGCACGAATCGCGCGCCGCTGTATACATAAAACGCGGTTCCCCGTTCACTTTTTTTTTTTTTTTTTCGCATGAAAACACACAATCCCGATCATTATAGATACAAACTAACTACAAACTAAAGTAATTAATTCAGCATTTTATTTATTCCAGGCCTATTCATCTGTTCAGCGTGTTTATTGCGAGAGATTACATTTGGTGAATGACTTTATTTATTTTGTCCCAAGACATTCTTTGATTTCATGATGGAAGTGAAAAGGCTTGGAAAACAATGTATTTTTGAATGGGTATCTTCAATTTCAGTAATTAACAGGTAAAAATCTTACACACTGTCCCTTTAAGGGCTAAGTTTGATTATAAATAAATTATAAATTTGAATGTGTAAATACTGTATATATAACAACTAATAAACCTAATCAGGCCACCAGTGTTGTTCACTACTGGACTTCCAGTGATTTTAAACACATTTGTGTCATGACATGTTAACCAGAACTCCAAATCACCATTAGGCTCTATTAAAAAAGAAAAAAAAAGTAAAGGTTTGGATATCGTTACTCAGATCAAATAATTGAGTGTGTGATAATGAATATTACAGAAATGGTAACAGGTAAAAGGAGAAATTCAATTTGTCAGATGGACAAAGTTTATTTGGTTGAAAACGTTTTGCAGCTCATCCAAGCTACTTCGTCAGTTCTGGCTAGAGTACTGGTGGACACTGCTTATATCTTGCTGCAGGGAGAAGCTAACTACAATGAAATTACTATGAAACTATCACCTCTTTGTTTTACAGGTTCTGTCTGGCGTCTAGTTTAGCATATCCATTCATACCCTAATGGATGTTTTCACACCTCTGGACCTGACCTGTCTGCCCTATTGTTTCCCTTGTTTGTTTTGATTTAGGTTTGAGAATGGAATTATAGATGGGAGAGAGATTGTGTCTGACCCCTCCATTCCTGTTCAAAGAAGGATTCTCTTTTTTGACAAAAATAGCCTCTTTAATTCCCCTCTCAAACCAGTTCTTTTCCCTGGCTAAGATCTGAACCTCCCTGTCCTCAAATGAATGGCCCGTGGCTTCTAGGTGAAGATGTACGGCAGATGACGGTCCACTCTGGCACGCCCGTCTGTGTTGGTACATCCTCTTGTGAAGTGGCTGCTTGGTTTCCCCAATGTAGCGCTCACTGCAGTCTTCATTACACTGAATGGAGTAGACCACATTGCTTTGTTTGTGACTCGGTGTTTTGTCCTTTGGCTGGACCAGTTTTTGTCTTAAAGTGTTTGTGGGTTTAAAATAAACTGGGATTTCATACTGTCTGAAAATCCTCTGTAGTTTTTCAGAAACGCCAGCCAGGTAAGGAATCGCTACCCCTTTCCTCCTGGGTTCTGATTCTCTGTTGTCTTGTTTCTTGCCCTTGTCTCTCTTGGTTTTGTTGACAGCCCATTTTGGATCTCCACAAACAGAGAGGGCTTCCTGCACATGTTGTTCTTCTTTCTCCTTACCCTCTGTGCTTGTGGGAACCACTTGGGCCCTGTGTTGTAATGTCTGAATAACTCCCAGTTTGTGCTGCAGTGGGTGGTGTGAATCAAACAAAGGAAACAATAGGGCTAGCCAGATCAGGTCCAGAGGTGTGAAAACACCTCATGGTACTGAATGGGTATGCTAAACTAGACGCCAGACAGAAACTGTAAAACAAAGAGGTGATAGTTTCATAGTAATTTCATTGTAGTTAGATCCTCCCTACAGCTAGATATAAGCAGTGTCCACTAGCACTCTAAACAGAACTGATGAAGCAGCTTGGATGAGCTGCGAAACGTTTTCGACCAAATAAACTTGAATTTCTCCTTTTACCATGGATTCTACCTGGACGACTGAGGGATTCTCAACTTTTTATATGTCAATATTAATAGCATTTTAATATTGTCAAAATGCAAAATTATCAAAATAATCTGGACCCATCTGGGAGTATGACATCATCTCATTGTAGAATCTGAAAACAACCCATAGAGACAGTGTCGTAATAGTGTTTCCATGCTGTTCCTTCCTGCACCACCAGAGGGGCGCCATTGCAGACTGAGAGAAGCAACGCCTGCAGGACCCCCTGTGCCTCAGCTCTGGCACAGACGAACTTCTTTAAAGTCCGAATTATAGTGTGTCCCTTATGTGCGTATCCTTGTGTGTGTATTTTTTGATATTGTTTGACAGTAGTTTGAGCAGCTTTTGAGTTTTTGTGTTTAAAGGTCCCAAATTTTCACTTTCTGAGGTTCATGGTTAAAAGTTGTGAAATGTCTAAACTGAGCATTTGCGATCCTTTTCTGCGTTACAATAAATCGGAGCTCAAACGGGCGATTTTGAACAAGGCACCTTATTGACGTCAGATTGAAAAAAGAAATGCAAATGCAGTTCCACCCCCGTCTGTCTGTACTCAGCGTCTCTGTAAATCACGCCCAGAGAGTTTGGACTGCGAATGCGCTAGGCAATGCGAAATGCGTTTTTTTATTTGCCTGGAGGCACGTCCGAGTGTTTCTAGGCTCGGAAGTCCTTTATCTGAGCCTCTGGACCTTTGAACAGCAGTGGTTTGATTTTATTTTATGTGGAAATGTGTTTATTTTTCAATGGAACGCTTCAAATCTCTCCCCCCGTGCAAAAACAAGGAAATGGATCAGCTGAGGGCTCAGAGCCGAAAGCGGAGTTTGGCTCCGGGGGAGGGGGGGGGGGCTCCGGGTGAGCAGGGGGGAGGGGGGGGAGGGCGGGGCGTCTGCTCCCGACCGTGCGGTCCGAGCGGAGGCCGGAGCAGACGCGCCGTCCCCCGGGCACGTCCTGAGCCTCATTCCCGGTGCCACGTCTCCTCTGAGACGCACCAGTCCCGGTGTCTCCGTCTGTGCGTAACGTTTTCCCACCGACGGCTTACGCGCGGAATACGCGCGGCCCAGAGCCGAACTGCCCATGGTGAGCCGCGGTGAGACGTGGACCCGGTGCATTAACCAGACTCTAACATGAATCCGTTAAAAATGTCACGCTCCCCCCCCCGCCCCGGTCCCTCCTCCCCGCCCCTCTCAGCGCGCACTGACAAAACGGTGATAATAAAACAAACTGAGAACCATCAGGTAATAACTTAATTTATATAACTCTCATTAGTTGCTTTGTAGTTTAAGTTTGCTCTTTAGACAAACATGGCTCTCAACACGCAATTCGACGTGCATCACACGGCATTTCTCACGCAATTCAAGCCCCCCCCCCCCCCCCCCCTATTGTTTCCTTTGTTTGATTCACACCACCCACTGCAGCACAAACTGGGAGTTATTCGGACATTACAACACAGGGCCCAAGTCAGACCCCCCCAGGATTTCGCGGGCATTTTTTGTGATTGTTGTGGGCTAAAATGCCTGAATTTGCGTGAGCTTTTCCAAAAAGTTGCAATGAAAGTTGCGGTGCGTTTAAGGTTTTTGTTGCGATTTTGTTGCAGAAGGAAGTGAAAGTTGCGATAAATAGTTGCAATTTTCGCTTTTTGTAATTAAAATTTAGTAATATTTTGAATACTGAGTTATTACTGACAAGAATAATACAAAGACACAGAGATCACAGATATGGTCCTAAAACCAATAGTCTGGTTAACACCTGACCATATCACAAGTGAGATATGGGTCTGGGAGCTCGCTTCGAAAAATCCCGTAGCGGAGGTGTGGTTAGCGATTGCCAACGGCCGTTTATTGGGCGTTATGAATGTCTATCATTGAGAGTATAGGTAAGTCCATAGCCAATCATGTCAGTTGTCAGTTCAAACTACAAGCTTCCGTTTGTCATGTAGTACGTGTCACCGTCTTCCCACCCCTCCCCCGCTCTCTGATTGGGGACCTAAATCTGGGACTCTCGCTTGGACGAGCTGCCAGGCCGCCTTCCAGTTCGAAACGAACGGAAGCGGCCTGGGAATTCCCAGGCTACCTTACCAATATCGAAAATAAATTACTACTAGGAGGGGAACTGTTTTGCGCGGTGTTTTGCTGTTATTTTAGTGGGCAAATGGCGCCGCAGACATGTTTCTTTGCCATTAGAAGCCGTGTCCCAATTCCCAGAGCGCGCGGCTCGGAGCGTGGCCCGAAGGGCATGTGCATCACACTTTTCGACAGTACACCGGCGCGACGACTGCTGTCCCACTTCTTTTTTGTCCCATGCGCAGTTAACACGCGGTCCGAAGACTGCAGTCGTTAAGCGGTCCGCGGACTGCAGTCGGGGCTGAGCAAGTGTGCACCTCCTTGACTGCAGTCTGAGCCCCCTTCGGGCCGCGCTCCGAGCTGTGCGCTCTGGGAACTGGGACACGGCCGCAGTTTCGTTTTGTCACACGGAAGTAAAGCAGAATGTTGCGGCTTCCAAACTCAAACCTTTTAGCCGCCGAGAATATGAGGTTGGGTCCTATGGCTCGCAGATTTGTGACACGCAAAGAGGAGGCTATGGTGACAGATCCAGATATGCGTTTTGTGCATTTATTACAAAAAGAGCGCACACAGCTATGACAGCGCAGCAGGATGAAATGGAACTCATGAAAACCAGCAGGATGAACAGATTAAAGTGAAAGATGAATGAATGGTTTGCGGTCAACAAAAAATACGGCTACACCCCAACCCTGACTCTCTCCTCTGTGTGACAGGTGAGCGCGCGCTTTTACACGCACACACTTCCGTACGTGCACACACCCACACTCACGTGACCCGCCGCCTCTGCCGCACACACACACACAAACGCACCGTGCACCTCATCTCAGTTATGTCTCCTACACAGAAGGAAGTTGGTCGGCGTTCCATACGTCGCCGATGATTGGTCAAAATTAGTAAAAATTGCGGAAAAGTTGCGGTGATTGGTCAAAATTGCAACACCGCCCTGAATTCACAGGAATTGGCTGAAGTTGCTTTGAAGTTGCAAATCGCAACATCGCGAATTCCTGGAGGGTCTGCCAAGTGGTTCCCACAAGCACAGAGGGTAAGGAGAAAGAAGAACAACATGTGCAGGAAGCCCTCTCTGTTTGTGGAGATCCTCAATGGGCTGTCAACAAAACCAAGAGAGACAAGGGCAAGAAACAAGACAACAGAGAATCAGAACCCAGGAGGAAAGGGGTAACGATTCCTTACCTGGCCGGCGTTTCTGAAAAACTACAGAGGATTTTCAGACAGTATGAAATCCCAGTTTATTTTAAACCCACAAACACTTTAAGACAAAAACTGGTCCAGCCAAAGGACAAAACACCGAGTCACAAACAAAGCAATGTGGTCTACTCCATTCAGTGTAGTGAAGACTGCAGTGAGCGCTACATTGGGGAAACCAAGCAGCCACTTCACAAGAGGATGTACCAACACAGACGGGCGTGCCAGAGTGGACCGTCATCTGCCGTACATCTTCACCTAGAAGCCACGGGCCACTCCTTTGAGGACAGTGAGGTTCAGATCTTAGCCAGGGAAAAGAACTGGTTTGAGAGGGGAATTAAAGAGGCTATTTTTGTCAAAAAAGAGAATCCTTCTTTGAACAGGAATGGAGGGGTCAGACACAATCTCTCTCTCATCAATAATTCCATTCTCAAACCTAAATCAAAACAAACAAGGGAAACAATAGGGCAGACAGGTCAGGTCCAGAGGTGTGAAAACATCCATTAGGGTATGAATGGGTATACTAAACTAGACGCCAGACAGAACCTGTAAGACAAAGAGGTGATAGTTTCATAGTAATTTCATTGTAGTTAGCTTCTCCCTGCAGCTAGATATAAGCAGTGTCCACCAGTACTCTAGCCAGAACTGACGAAGTAGCTTGGATGAGCTGCAAAACGTTTTCAACCAAATAAACTTTGTCCAGCTGACAAATTGAATTTCTCCTTTTACCTGTTACCATTTCTGTAATATTCATTATCACACACTCAATTATTTGTTCTGAGTAACGATATCCAAACCTTTTTTTTTTTTTCTTTTTTAATAGAGCCTAATGGTGATTTGGAGTTCTGGTTAACATGTCATGACACAAATGTGTTTAAAATCACTGGAAGTCCAGTAGTGAACAACACTGGTGGCCTGATTAGGTTTATTAGTTGTTATATATACAGTATTTACACATTCAAATTTATAATTTATTTATAATCAAACTTAGCCCTTAAGATAAAATAATGTATAACTAAAAAAGAATGTCTTGGGACAAAATAAATAAAGTCATTCACCAAATCTCTCGCAATAAACACGCTGAACAGATGAATAGGCCTGGAATAAATAAAATGCAGAATGAGTTACTTTAGTTTGTAGCTAGTTTGTATCTATAATGAGCCATAGAAGTGATTTATTCAACCTGCCACAGCTCAAATCTGATCGTCGTACAGAAAAATACAAAGTTCCTTGCGATTGCAAAAAAACAAAAACAAAAAAAAACGTATACAGATGGATTTTTATGCGTTCTTCTATATGCAGAGTACTCCTGACAAAAAATATGTTCTCACAGGCTGATCAGCTGTAAGGTCTCTCTCTCTGTGTGTCTTCTCTCTTGTGAAGTGAGATGACGCTTCCTCACAAATGTTTTCTTACCCCCTGAACAGCTGATCCTCCTGTGTGTCCTTAGACCAGGGGTCTTCAACGTTTTTCAGGCCAGGGACCCCCAAACAGATGGCGAACTGGGCCAGGGACCCCCTACTATATATACGGCATAGAATTGTGTTTTATATTAAATTGAGCTTAGTGTCATGTATAAACATTGCTACTCTGTTATGGTACATCCAATACAAGGAAATAATACACAGGTTAATACTGTATTTTACACTATAAAATACAAAATTATATTATTTTGAAGTGAAATCAAAAGATTTCGCAACCCCCCTGCAGTACCTCCGCGACCCCCCTAGGGGTCGCGACCCCCCTGTTGAAGACCTCTGCCTTAGACTGTATAAGCAAGTGGACAAAGCGAGTGTGATGTCACCCACAGTGTTCGGCTCCACTCAAATGAAGCTCGAGATGCTCACGGTTACAGGAGCGAATTTGAAGCCAGGCTCGATATTATGAATAGAATTTTGTTAACAAACAAAATAGGGAAAAAACACAGAATCATGTAGAGTGACTTAATACAAACATTTTAAAACCAAAATTACGAGGCTCACTGCAGCAGTTACAGAGAGAAGGGCCTCAATATTCCAGTGTAAATCAATGGGAGCCAGTCAGCAGGAGCCAGAAGAGCCACATGTGAACTTCCTATTTGGAACACGGCGGCTACGGGATTAGTTATGTCCATTTATATAAACAGTCTATGTGTGTGTCCTCATATGTGAGTTGAGATGAACATTTTGGGAAAACGTTTTCTTACAAACTGAACAGCTGAATGGTTTCTCCCCTGTGTGTGTCTTCATATGTGTTTTGAGATGAAAATTTTGGGAAAACGTTTTCTTACAAACTGAACAGCTGAATGGCTTCTCCCCCGTGTGTGTTCTCATATGTGATTTGAGAGTACCCATTCGGGCAAATGTTGTGTTACAAACTGAACAGCTGAATGGTTTCTCCCCTGTGTGTGTCCTCATATGTGTTTTGAGATGAGATCTATCGGCAAACACTTTTTTACAAACTGAGCAGCTGAATGGTTTCTCCCCTGTGTGTGTCCTCATATGTGATTTGAGATCACCCTTTCGGGCAAATGTTTTGTTACAAAATGAACAGCTGAATGGTTTCTCCCCTGTGTGTGTCCTCATATGTCTTTTGAGTTGAGATCTATCAGCAAACACTTTCTTACAAACTGAACAGCTGAATGGTTTCTCCCCTGTGTGTGTCCTCATATGTGGTTTGAGATCACCCTTTCGGGGAAATGTTTTGTTACAAAATGAACAGCTGAATGGTTTCTCCCCTGTGTGTGTCCTCATATGTGTTTTGAGATGACAATTTTGGGAAAACGTTTTCTTACAAACTGAACAGCTGAATGGTTTCTCCCCTGTGTGTGTCTTCATATGTATTTTGAGATCATAGCTTGCAGCAAACACTTTCTTACAGACTGAACAGCTGAATGGTTTCTCCGCTGTGTGTGTCTTCATGTGTCTTTCAAGATTATATCTAGACCCAAATCTCTCTTTACAAACAGAGCACTTGTGTTTCCTGCTCTGAGCTCCTTCGCCAGTTCCGATCTGGACTTGGTTGTGGTGGTCTCCATCAGCCCCTGTGTCCCTGTGTGCAGGTGAAACGCTGAGTGGAGCTCTCCAGTCTTCATCACTGTCAGTGTCAAAAGAGTGCTCTGTGTCTCCCTCAGTCTCTGAGTGGACATGTGTCTCTGCTCTGGTGTCCTCTCCCTGTGTGTCCTCTCTCTGCTCAGTTTGTCTTTGTTGAAGCGGTGAGGACTCTTCTGTCTTCACGCTCACAGCACTAAACTCTGGGACAGACCTGAAAAATATAAGAGACATTTGTATATTTCAAACCCAATCTGAATATTTGTAATAGAAATGAATAAGTATTAGGGATGCAAATTATCGATTAATTCATTAATTCATAGTTGATTGACCTTATCGATCGATTAACGATTAACTGATAAATTCAGGTGAAAAACACCGCTTGAGTGTTTCAATAGGGTCTTTAAGAATATAAGCTATAGTAACATAACACTGAGTCATAAATATATCATAGTATTATTATATTGTATATTCCTCAATTAATTATTCCTTAGTAAAAAGCAGACAAATGTATTGATGCTGAATAACAAAATACAGTAATCCCTCGCTCTATCGCGGTTCGAGGATATTTTTTTTTTTTATAGTGTAACTTTTTTTATAGTGTAACATTGTGTTCTGTCCTGATTGGCTAAGAGACTAGACCAGGACTAAACGTGGACTGGACCAGGTCTAGACCAGAACTAAACCAGGTCTGGACCTGGACTGGACCTGGACTCGACCGGGTCTGGACCTGGACTGAACCAGGATTGGGCCGCTGCTGGTTTCGTGCGGCTGGTTTGTGGCTCAGGGCCCGCGGGCCGGCCGCGCGGGACCAGCAGCGGCATGTTGCGGCGCATTCCTGGGCACCGCGGTTCCTGCTGAGCAGTGCCGTTTGTGCCTGCGGCCGGCTGTGAGTCAAGCTTGGTGCAGCGCGGTGCGCGGTTGCCTTGGTTTCGTGACCACGCGGGTGCGCGTGTCCGCAATTAGCGATTATTTACAATTAATGCATTTTGTTCGACCAACGTCTTAATCGACAATTAATCGTTAATCGATTAATTGTTGACATCCCTAATAAGTATGAATAACAAAATAAAGAATGGCTTGTTGTTTGAAACAACAAGAATGTTTGAAAGTGTCTGAGACTCACACTTGCAGCTGATCTTCCTCCTGTTTGATGTCGTGTTCTTCTTTAATCTGTGGAGTCAGACCAGGACTCAGAGAGGTGAGCTGGACAGCTGCAGGAGATAAGAGGATACACACTTACACATACACGTGCAGTCTTGTGTCATGAACACTCTGAACTTGTCTGTAGTCTACTTTAAGGGTGATGGGTGTCTTTTCTGTCCATGAAGTTGTAAATGGATCGGTGACGTTTTGCAGTTTTCAAATGCTCAAAAAATGAAAATATAATGGCAAACAAAATATGTAGATTTTATCTGGTATATTTACGTGTATATTTTAAAATTTCACACATGTCCCTAGAAAAAAAAGATTGATAAAAAACATTTTTCTGTATTTAAATCCAGGGCTTTCTTAAAAATGTCATTTGGTGGACATATTGTTAAAATTTAATTTAATTCAGAATAACTTACATTATTGAAAATGATGAAAAATTCTTTTTATTTTTCTTGACATTTTGAAGAATTTCACAATTTGTCAAAACAACCTTTTTCTGATACATTTTCCCTGTAATATCAGTGCCCCATTTTCTAGGTTTGATTTAAAATAAAGAAATGTGATTCATGCTTTGCACATTTGGGGGCGCACTACTGCCTGTT
The DNA here is from genome assembly GCA_036785185.1 of Paratrypauchen microcephalus. Taxonomy (NCBI): domain Eukaryota; kingdom Metazoa; phylum Chordata; class Actinopteri; order Gobiiformes; family Gobiidae; genus Paratrypauchen; species Paratrypauchen microcephalus. The sequence goes on from JAVJIX010000208.1 coordinate 1,002,883, forward strand.
CTGTTGTATTCTCATGTAATTACACGTGAAGAAATGCTGTTCTTGAACTTTGTTGAAAATAAAGAAAACGATAGCTGGAGCAACATGGTCGTTTTACCGTGCTGCAACGACATCAAGTTGTAAATGTGTAAGACAGGCTCATTAGTCATCCTTTTTTTGTGAAGAGGTTAAATTATCACAACGAGAAAACAAAGTCTAAGATTAGTAGTAAAATGAAGAAAAGAACAACTACTAACTTGGTAACTTGCAAAATGAGCAAAGAGAAGAAATATAAGACAACAGGAACGTTGTAGTCTTTGCAAGATGGCAGTCAAGAAGAAAGCGAAGCATGCTTTGTGTCCAAGATGGCGCCACGTACGGCTGCCATGGTGTTTGGTGCTGTGTGTTTTTGTCTGTTTTTGTGCATTAATCGTGCGTCTGAGTCAGTGGTGAAAGTAAAGCGGTGCGCACCGGAACGCAGCACCGGTATAAAATTCACAGCCGGTACGCAGCACCGCTAAGAGAATATGGTTAACTCATTGACTGCCGGAGATGTCTTTTTACGTCCCCTCGAATCCAAACGTTGACTGCCGTGACGTCAAAGAGTCAAGTCATTGTTTTTGGTCATTCTGACCTACTGAACTGTGACAGTGCCATAGGCCCACTGAGCTCCTATGAAAGGGATTATTCTAGAAATCTTGGTGTCATCTTTGATTGTAATTTTAAATTTGAAAAGCAAGTCAGCTCTGTTCTTAAATCAAGTTTTAAGATCAAGTTTTAAATCAAGCAAGGGGTTTAAGCAAAATTAAATCGTACATTCCACATCTGCACTTTGAAAAGGCCATTCATGCATTTGTGACAGCACGACTCGATTATTGTAATTCGTTGTACGCTGGCATTGACCAGGCCCAGCTTAGCCGCCTACAGGGGGTCCAGAATGCAGCTGCTCGACTTTTAACTGGAAAAAAGCAGAGAGACCACATCACTCCTATTCTCAAATCCCTGCACTGGCTTCCTGTTCATTTTAGAATCCATTTTAAAATTTTAATGATTGTTTTTAAGAGTCTTAATGGCATAGCACCCGTGTATTTATTTGAACTCCTTCAGCCCCAGATCCCATCCAGAGGTCTGCGTTCTGCTGACCAGCACCTCCTGGTTGTCCCTAGGACCAGACTGAAGACCAGAGGGGATAGGGCCTTCTCTGTGGCCGCTCCACGACTGTGGAACACTTTACCTTTGCACATTAGAACTGCACAATCACTGGAGCACTTTAAATCCCTGCTCAAAACGCACCTTTTCTCATTGGCCTTTACTCAGAGTTAGGAAGAGACACCTTGGCACCTTCTTGCTGTTGATGTTGTTGTTGTTTTATTATTGTTATTATTATTTATTGTTATTATTGTTGTCATTTTAACTCCACCTGATTTTTTATGTCACCTTTAATGTTGTTCAGCACTTTGGTAAGCTTTGGCTGTTTTAAATGTGCTATACAAATAAAATTGATTGATTGATTGATTGAAAGACGTTTTTCAGCGGGGGTTGCTAGGATACGACCTGGTGCAGCTTTGAATGTGTAATTCACACCTCCCAACCTGTAGGTAGCAATCTTGTATTATTATGTGCCGATCAGAGACGCGGAAGAGAGGAAGAGTGTAGTGTGTGTATTGTGTATTGGCGAGAGGAACAAGATGGCGAGGCGAGGGATCCCGGAAAAGCAGAAAACTCTTGATCAGCGCCTACGGAGCGGTCTGATCGCTCTTGGGACCCAGGATCCCGGATCAGAGGATCATAGAGACACACCGGATCAAGCAGCGAGGTCGGAGCAGAGATCTGAGCAGACGGCGTGTCGTGATCTCGCTGTGCGAAGCAGGGACTCAGATCAGAATTACGACAGCGCAAAGAAAGACGAGTACTGACTTGGAGCAGTAGATCCTGGTCTCCAAAGAGGCATGAGATGAGAAAAATTAAGTTCACATGATGCTGCTGTGTGGTAATTGTGTGCGTGCGTGCGTATAGCACATAGTATAACCTACATAGCACCTGTAAGAAATGAAAACTACTTTCACCACTGGTCTGCGTGCTCTTACACCCGTGAAGAGCTTCTGAAACTCAGAACAACCACTCCTGCTGATCTATTGCCAGTTTTTTTAGTGCCTGCAGTAGATCTAGTTCACTTTTTGGCCAAAAGAGTGAGGCGACGTAGACGGGGGAAGCGCTCAGGTGCTCTCGTGCGTCTGAGGAGACGTGGCACACGGACGCCCTTACCTGGGATATTCCTCTCCAACATCCGGTCACTCTCCGGACTCTTTATTGATTATCCTGGGGGATTTTAATAAAGGGAATCTGAGCCACAAACTACCAAAGTACAAACAATTTATAAATTGCCCCACGAGAGAGCAGAATACGCTGGATCACTGTTACACAACAGTCAGCGGGGCGTATCGGGCAGTGCCCCAAGCAGCTCTCGGCTTCTCAGACCACGCGATGATTCAACTCATCCCTGCTTACAAACAACGGCTGAAGCTCTCCAAGTCGACAGTGAGGACTTCTAAGAAGTGGACCAGTGAGGCTGTGGAGGAGCTTCAGACGTGTTTGGATCTTACAGACTGGATTGTGTTTAAAACTGCAACGAACAGCTTGGATGAGTATCATACATTCAGTTCTGCGAGGATAGCATCATTCCGTCATGTACCAGAGTCACCTTCAACAACGACAAACCCTGGTTCACACCCAGACTGAGGCAGCTTAGGAGGGAAGTCGAAACAGCATACAGATCCGGAGAGAAAGCTTCAGACGCAGCAGGTGCTCATTTAGTAGAGAGGTGGAGAAAGCTAAGTCTGAAGCACCATTTCTCGTCAAATGACTCTAGTTCTGTCTGGAGAGGGCTTAGGCAAATTACAAACTACAAGCCCAGAGCCCCTCCCGCTGTGGACAACAAACGACTGGCAGAAGAGTTGAACGACTTTTATGCCAGGTTTGACACCCCCCCCACACCACCATAGACATTCCAGCCATGCCAAACCCGGACCCCTCCTCCTCCCCCACTGCTCTCACTGTCTTGGAGCAGGACGTGGCTAAACTCTTTAGTCAGACCCTCCAGGAATTCGCGATGTTGCGATTTGCAACTTCAACGCAACTTCAGCCAATTCCCGCGAATTCAGGGCGGTGTTGCGATTTTGACCAATCACCGCAACTTTTCCGCAATTTTTACTCATTTTGACCAATTATCGGCGACGTATTGAACGCCGACCAACTTCCTTCTGTGTAGGAGACATAACTGAGATGAGGTGCACGGTGAGTTTGTGTGGGTGTGTGTGTGCGGCAGAGGCGGTGGGTCACGTGAGTGTGTGTGTGTGCACGTACGGAAGTGTGTGCGTGTAAAAGCGCGCGCTCACCTGTCACACAGAGGAGAGTCAGGGTTGGGGTGTAGCCGTATTTTTTTGTTGTTGACCGCAAACCATTCATTCATCTTTCACTTTAATCTGTTCATCCTGCTGGTTTTCATGAGTTCCATTTCATCCTGCTGCGCTGTCATAGCTGTGTGCGCTCTTTTTGTAATAAATGCACAAAACGCATATCTGGATCTCAGCGTATCTGTCACCATAGCCTCCTCTTTGCGCGTCACAAATCTGCGAGCCATAGGACCCAACCTCATATTCTCGGCGGCTAAAAGGTTTGAGTTTGGAAGCCGCAACATTCTGCTTTACTTCAGTGTGACAAAACGAAACTGCGGCCGTGTCCCAGTTCCCAGAGCGCACAGCTCGGAGCGCGGCCCGAAGGGAGCTCAGACTGCAGTCAAGTCGGTGCACACTTCAGCCCCGACTGCAGTCCGCGGACCGCTTAACGACTGCGGTCTTCGGACCATGTGTTAACTGCGCATGGGACAAAAAAGAAGTGGTACAGCAGTCGTCGCGCCAGTGTACTGTCGAAATGTGTGACGCACATGCCCTTCAGGCCACGCTCCGAGCCGCGCGCTCTGGGAATTGGGACACGGCTTCTAATGGCAAAGAAACATTCCTGCGGCGCCATTTGCCCACAAAAATAACAGCAAAAGACCGAAACAGTTCCCCTCCTAGTAGTCATTTATTTTCGATGTTGGTAAGGTTGTTTTAGGACCATATCTGTGATCTCTGTGTGTTTGTATTATTCTTTGTCAGTAATAACTCAGTATTCAAAATATTACTCAATTTTAATTACAAAAAGCGAAAATCGCAACTATTTATCACAACTTTCACTTCCTCCCGCAACAAAATCGCAACAAAAACCTTAAACGCACCGCAACTTTCATCACAACTTTTTGGAAAAGTTCCCGCAAATTCAGGCATTTTAGCCCGCAACAATCACAAAAAATGCCCGCAAAATCCTGGGGGGTCTGTTTAGTAAGCAGAACCCCCGCAAGGCCCCAGGCCTGGACGGTGTCTCTCCGTCCACCCTGAGACACTGCGCTAAAGAACTGGCTTCTGTCTTCACGGACATCTTTAACACCTCCCTGGAGTCATGCCATGTCCCTGCCTGCTTCAAGCAGTCCACCATCGTCCCCATCCCCAAGAAGACAAGGATCACTGGACTTAATGACTACAGACCTGTGGCGCTGACGTCTGTAGTCATGAAGTCATTTGAGCGCCTAGTCTTGACCCACCTCAAGTCCTTCACGTCCCCCCTCCTGGACCCCTGCAGTTCGCCTACAGAACAAATCGGTCTGTGGACGATGCCATTAACCTGGCCCTCCACTTCATCCTCCAGCATCTGGACTCCCCAGGAACCTACGCCAGGATCCTGTTTGTGGACTTCAGCTCTGCTTTCAACACCATCCTCCCTGCTCTGCTCCAGGACAAGCTTGCTCAGCTAAACGTGCCTGACTCCACCTGCAGGTGGATCACTGACTTCCTGACGGATCCCTGTACACAAACCGCTGCACCTCCGGCCATGACTCCGTCAAACTGGTTAGGTTTGCGGATGACACCACACTCATCGGGCTCATCTCTGATGGCGATGAGTCTGCCTACAGGAGGGAGGTGGACCAGCTGGTGTCCTGGTGCAGCAGCAACAACCTGGATCTCAACCGCCAGAAGACAGTGGAGATGATCGTGGACTTCAGGAAAGTCAGAGCCCTCCTGCCTCCTCTCTCCCTGACAGACTCCCCCATCACCACAGTGGACTCCTTCCGGTTCCTGGGCACTTACATCACACAGGACCTCAGGTGGGAGCTGAGCATCAACTCCCTCATCAAGAAGGCCCAGCAGAGGTTGTACTTCCTGCGGCAGCTAAGGAAAGCCAAGCTGCCGGTCCAGATGATGGTGCAGTTCTACATGGCCATCATTGAGTCCATCCTCACCTCTTCCAACACTGTGTGGTGCTGGAGCCACTGTCAGGGACAAACAGAGACTGCAGCGCATTGTGCGCTCTGCCGAGAAGGTGATTGGCTGCAGCCTTCCATCTATCCAGGACCTGTACGTCTCCAGGACTCGGGGGCGAGCAGGCCGGATAGCAGCGGCCACTTCTCACCCTGGACATGGACTATTTGAGCCACTTCCCTCTGGCAGGCGGCTACGGTCCATCGGGACCAGAACCTCCCGTCACAAGAACAGTTTCTTTTCCTCTGCTGTTGGACTCATGAACAATTCATAACATCTGCACAAAGTTGGACACTTTATATCACTAGTCACTTTAATTACGTCATGTTTGCACTACTGTTCTGATGCTGCTCATCTGAACCTTTTTGTTATTTGGATTGCCTATTATTTTTTACTATATTATAGCTATATTTTAGTTATTATTATTATTATTTAGTGTCTATATTCTAGTTATTACTATTATTATTATTATTAATGTTTTATGTTTATCTTATGTTTATCACCGAGACAAGTTCCTAGTTTTGTGAATTCTGTTCACTTGACAATGGCAATTAAAGTCTTTCTGATTCTGATCTGATTCTGAAAAGCCATGTCCCAATTCAGAGGTTGCAGCCCTCGAATTGGGACACGGCTATAGACTACTTTATTTGAACTGCTGTTGAATTCTATCGGATTGCAATTCTATCATTGCAAGGCAAATTAAACCAAAATGGTGGACAACGAGATGCAAGAAACCTGAGGAGGAGAATGAGTGCAGTACAGAAGATGTCCAAAAGATGGCGCCAAAGTACACGGAAAATGCCTAGAGAACTGCAGACAAATGAACGCAAGAAAAGCAATGCTTGGACCAAGGAAGCGGGGACCAGCAAGCGGAACAAGCTGCTCTGATTGCTCAAGCAGAGAAGCTCAAAGAAAAACAAGATTTGGAGTTTGAGGAGCTGAAGTTAAAGGCCACTGTGACTACTGTTCCAAGAGACATCCAAGGATGCTTCATTACAATAAAACATGGATGGATGTAGCAGCAGATAAAAAAACCAACAATGACTCTGGCAACTTCAGAGTTTTCAGAGTCATTGTTGGGTTTTTTATCTGCTGCTACATCCATCCATGTTTTATTGTAATGAAGCATCCTTGGATGTCTCTTGGAACAGTAGTCACAGTGGCCTTTAACTTCAGCTCCTCAAACTCCAAATTTTGTTTTTCTTTGAGCTTCTCTGCTTGAGCAATCAGAGCAGCTTGTTCCGCTTGCTGGTCCCTGCTTCCTTGGTCCAAGCATTGCTTTTCTTGCGTTCATTCGTCTGCAGTTCTCTAGGCATTTTCCGTGTACTTTGGCGCCATCTTTTGGACATCTTCTGTACTGCACTCATTCTCCTCCTCGGGTTTCTTGCATCTCGTTGTCCACCATTTTGGTTTAATTTGCCTTGCAATGATAGAATTGCAATCCGATAGAATTCAACAGCAGTTCAAATAAAGTAGTCTATAGCCGTGTCCCAATTCGAGGGCTGCAACCTCCGAATTGGGACATGGCTTTTCAGAATCAGATCAGAATCAGAAAGACTTTAATTGCCATTGTCAAGTGAACAGAATTCACAAAACTAGGAACTTGTCTCGGTGATAAACATAAGATAAACATAAAACACTAAATAATAATAGTAATAACTAGAATATAGCTATAATATAGTAAAAAATAATAGGCAATCCAAATAACAAAAAGGTTCAGATGAGCAGCATCAGAACAGTAGTGCAAACATGACGTAATTAAAGTGACTAGTGATGTAAAGTGTCCAACTTTGTGCAGATGTTATGAATTGTTCATGAGTCCAACAGCAGAGGGAAAGAAACTGTTCTTGTGACGGGAGGTTCTGGTCCCGATGGACCGTAGCCGCCTGCCAGAGGGAAGTGGCTCAAATAGTCCATGTCCAGGGTGAGAAGTGGCCGCTGCTATCCGGCCTGCTCGCCCCCGAGTCCTGGAGACGTACAGGTCCTGGATAGATGGAAGGCTGCAGCCAATCACCTTCTCGGCAGAGCGCACAATGCGCTGCAGTCTCTGTTTGTCTCTGACAGTGGCTCCAGCACCACACAGTGATGGAAGAGGTGAGGATGGACTCAATGATGGCCATGTAGAACTGCACCATCATCTGGACCGGCAGCTTGGCTTTCCTTAGCTGCCGCAGGAAGTACAACCTCTGCTGCGCCTTCTTGATGAGGGAGTTGATGCTCGGCTCCCACCTGAGTTCCTGTGTGATGTAAGTGCCCAGGAACCGGAAGGAGTCCACTGTGGTGATGGGGGAGTCTGTCAGGGAGAGAGGAGGCAGGAGGGCTCTGACTTTCCTGAAGTCCACGATCATCTCCACTGTCTTCTGGTGGTTGAGATCCAGGTTGTTGCTGCTGCACCAGGACACCAGCTGGTCCACCTCCCTCCTGTAGGCAGACTCATCGCCATCAGAGATGAGCCCGATGAGGGTGATGTCATCCGCAAACTTAACCAGTTTGACGGAGTCATGGCCGGAGGTGCAGCAGTTTGTGTACAGGGATCCGTCAGGAAGTCAGTGATCCACCTGCAGGTGGAGTCAGGCACGTTTAGCTGAGCAAGCTTGTCCTGGAGCAGAGCAGGGAGGATGGTGTTGAAAGCAGAGCTGAAGTCCACAAACAGGATCCTGGCGTAGGTTCCTGGGGAGTCCAGATGCTAGAGGATAAAGTGGAGGGCCAGGTTAATGGCATCGTCCACAGACCGATTTGTTCTGTAGGCGAACTGCAGGGGTCCAGGAGGGGGGACGTGAAGGACTTGAGGTGGGTCAAGACTAGGCGCTCAAATGACTTCATGACTACAGACGTCAGCGCCACAGGTCTGTAGTCATTAAGTCCAGTGATCCTTGTCTTCTTGGGGATGGGGACGATGGTGGACTGCTTGAAGCAGGCAGGGACATGGCATGACTCCAGGGAGGTGTTAAAGATGTCCGTGAAGACAGTGCGCAGTGTCTCAGGGTGGACGGAGAGACACCGTCCGGGCCTGGGGCCTTGTGGGTGTTCTGCTTACTAAACAGACCCCCCAGGATTTCGTGGGCATTTTTTGTGATTGTTGCGGGCTAAAATGCCTGAATTTGCGGGAACTTTTCCAAAAAGTTGCGATGAAAGTTGCGGTGCGTTTAAGGTTTTTATTGCGATTTTGTTGCGGGAGGAAGTGAAAGTTGCGATAAATAGTTGCGATTTTCGCTTTTTGTAATTAAAATTGAGTAATCGGTGTACTTTTCGACAGTACACCGGTGCGACGACTGCTGTCCCACTTCTTTTTTGTCCCATGCGCAGTTAACACGCGGTCCGAAGACCGCAGTCGTTAAGCGGTCCGCGGACTGCAGTCGGGGCTGAGCAAGTGTGCACTGCCTTGACTGCAGTCTGAGCCCCCTTGGGGCCGCGCTCCGAGCTGTGCGCTCTGGGAACTGGGACACGGCCACAGTTTCGTTTTGTCACACAGAAGTAAAGCAGAATGTTGCGGCTTCCAAACTCAAACCTTTTAGCCGCCGAGAATATGAGGTTGGGTCCTATGGCTCGCAGATTTGTGACGCGCAAAGAGGAGGCTATGGTGACACATACGCTGAGATCCAGATATGCGTTTTGTGCATTTATTACAAAAAGAGCGCACACAGCTATGACAGCGCAGCAGGATGAAGTGGAACTCATGAAAACCAGCAGGATGAACAGATTAAAGTGAAAGTTGAATGAATGGTTTGCGGTCAACAAAAAAAAAACGGCTACACCCCAACCCTGACTCTGTCCTCTGTGTGACAGGTGAGCGCGCGCTTTTACACGCACACACTTCCGTACGTGCACACACCCACACTCACGTGACCCACCGCCTCTGCCGCACACACACACACAAACGCACCGTGCACCTCATCTCAGTTATGTCTCCTACACAGAAGGAAGTTGGTCGGCGTTCAATACGTCGCCGATGATTGGTCAAAATTAGTAAAAATTGAGGAAAAGTTGCGGTGATTGGTCAAAATTGCAACACCGCCCTGAATTCGCGGGAATTGGCTGAAGTTGCGTTGAAGTTGCAAATCTCAACATCGCAAATTCCTGGAGGGTCTGACTAAAGAGCTTAGCCACGTCCTGCTCCAAGACAGTGAGAGCAGTTGGGCATGGCTGGAATGTCTATGGTGGTGTGGGGGGGGGTGTGTCAAACCTGGCATAAAAGTCGTTCAACTCTTCTGCCAGTCGTTTGTTGTCCACAGCGGGAGGGGCTCTGGGCTTGTAGTTTGTAATTTGCCTAAGCCCTCTCCAGACAGAACTAGAGTCATTTGACGAGAAATGGTGCTTCAGACTTGGCTTTCTCCACCTCTGGTACATGACGGAATGATGCTATCCTCGCAGAACTGAATGTATGACGTCACAGTGTCTGTGTACTCATCCAAGCTGTTCGTTGCAGTTTTAAACACAATCCAGTCTGTAAGATCCAAACACGTCTGAAGCTCCTCCACAGCCTCACTGGTCCACTTCTTAGAAGTCCTCACTGTCGACTTGGAGAGCTTCAGCCGTTGTTTGTAAGCAGGGATGAGATGAATCATCGCGTGGTCTGAGAAGCCGAGAGCTGCTTGGGGCACTGCCCGATACGCACCGCTGCCTGTTGTGTAACAGTGATCCAGCGTATTCTGCTCTCTCGTGGGGCAATTTATAAATTGTTTGTACTTTGGTAGTTCGTGGCTCAGATTCCCTTTATTAAAATCCCCCAGGATAATCAATAAAGAGTCCGGAGAGTGACCGGATGTTGGAGAGGAATATCCCAGGTAAGGGCGTCCGTGTGCCACGTCTCCTCAGACGCACGAGAGCACCTGAGTGCTTCCCCCGTCTACGTCGCCTCACTCTTTTGGCCAAAAAGTGAACTAAATCTACTGCAGGCACTAAAAAAAGTGGCAGTAGATCAGCAGGAGTGGTTGTTCTGTGTTTCAGAAGCTCTTCACGCAGACCAGTGGTGAAAGTAGTTTTCATTTCTTACAGGTGCTATGTAGGTTATACTATGTGCTATACGCACGCACACAATTACCACACAGCAGCATCATGTAAACTTAATTCTTCTCATGCCTCTTTGGAGACCAGGATCTACTGCTCCAAGTCAGTACTCGTCTTTCTTTGCGCTGTCGTAATTCTGATCTGAGTCCCTTCTTCGCACAGCGAGATAACGACACGCCGTCTGCCTCGGGCAGAGCAGATCTCTGCTCCGACCTCGCTGCTTGATCCGGTGTGTCTCTATGATCCTCTGATCCGGGATCCTGGGTCCCAAGAGCGATCAGACCGCTCCGTAGGCACTGATCAAGAGTTTTCTGCTTTTCCGGGATCCCTCGCCTCGCCATCTTGTTCCTCTCGCCAATACACAATACACACACTACACTCTTCCTCTCTTCCGCGTCTCTGATCGGCACATAATAATACAAGATTGCTACCTACAGGTTGGGAGGTGTGAATTACACATTCAAAGCTGCTCCAGGTCGTATCCTAGCAACCCCCGCTGAAAAACGTCTTTCAATCAATCAATCAATCAATCAATCAATTTTATTTGTATAGCACATTTAAAACAGCCAAAGCTTACCAAAGTGCTGAACAACATTAAAGGTGACATAAAAAATCAGGTGGAGTTAAAATGACAACAATAATAACAATAAATAATAATAACAATAATAAAACAACAACAACATCAACAGCAAGAAGGTGCCAAGGTGTCTCTTCCTAACTCTGAGTAAAGGCCAATGAGAAAAGGTGCGTTTTGAGCAGGGATTTAAAGTGCTCCAGTGATTGTGCAGTTCTAATGTGCAAAGGTAAAGTGTTCCACAGTCGTGGAGCGGCCACAGAGAAGGCCCTATCCCCTCTGGTCTTCAGTCTGGTCCTAGGGACAACCAGGAGGTGCTGGTCAGCAGAACGCAGACCTCTGGATGGGATCTGGGGCTGAAGGAGTTCAAATAAATACACGGGTGCTATGCCATTAAGACTCTTAAAAACAATCATTAAAATTTTAAAATGGATTCTAAAATGAACAGGAAGCCAGTGCAGGGATTTGAGAATAGGAGTGATGTGGTCTCTCCCCAGTTAAAAGTCGAGCAGCTGCATTCTGGACCCCCTGTAGGCGGCTAAGCTGGGCCTGGTCAATGCCAGCGTACAACGAATTACAATAATCGAGTCGTGATGTCACAAATGCATGAATGGCCTTTTCAAAGTGCAGATGTGGAATGTACGATTTAATTTTGCTTAAAACCCTTGCTTGATTTAAAACTTGATTTAAGAACAGAGCTGACTTGCTTTTCAAATTTAAAATTACAATCAAAGATGACACCAAGATTTCTAGAATAATCCCTTTCATAGGAGCTCAGTGGGCCTATGGCACTGTCACAGTTCAGTAGGTCAGAATGACCAAAAACAATGACTTGACTCTTTGACGTCTTTATCCGTCACGGCAGTCAACGTTTGGATTCGAGGGGACGTAAAAAGACATCTCCGGCAGTCAATGAGTTAACCATATTCTCTTAGCGGTGCTGCGTACCGGCTGTGAATTTTATACCGGTGCTGCGTTCCGGTGCGCACCGCTTTACTTTCACCACTGACTCAGACGCACGATTAATGCACAAAAACAGACAAAAACACACAGCACCAAACACCATGGCAGCCGTACGTGGCGCCATCTTGGACACAAAGCATGCTTCGCTTTCTTCTTGACTGCCATCTTGCAAAGACTACAACGTTCCTGTTGTCTTATATTTCTTCTCTTTGCTCATTTTGCAAGTTACCAAGTTAGTAGTTGTTCTTTTCTTCGTTTTACTACTAATCTTAGACTTTGTTTTCTCGTTGTGATAATTTAACCTCTTCACAAAAAAGGATGACTAATGAGCCTGTCTTACACATTTACAACTTGATGTCGTTGCAGCACGGTAAAACGACCGTGTTGCTCCAGCTATCGTTTTCTTTATTTTCAACAAAGTTCAAGAACAGCATTTCTTCACGTGTAATTACATGAGAATACAACAGAACAGGCAGTAGTGCGCCCCCAAATGTGCAAACCATGAATCACATTTCTTTATTTTAAATCAAACCTAGAAAATGGGGCACTGATATTACAGGGAAAATGTATCAGAAAAAGGTTGTTTTGACAAATTGTGAAATTCTTCAAAATGTCTAGAAAAATAAAAATAATTTTTCATCATTTTCAATAATGTAAGTTATTCTGAATTAAATTAAATTTTAACAATATGTCCACCAAATGACATTTTTAAGAAAGCCCTGGATTTAAATACAGAAAAATGTTTTTTAATCAAACTTTTTTTTTTCTAGGGATATGTGTGAAATTTTAAAATATAGACGTAAATATACCAGATAAAATCTACGTATTTTGTTTGCCATTATATTTTCATTTTTTGAGCATTTGAAAACTGCAAAACGTCACCGATCCATTTACAACTTCATGGACAGAAAAGACACCCATCACCCTTAAAGTAGACTACAGACAAGTTCACAGTGTGTTCATGACACAAGACTGCACGTGTATGTGTAAGTGTGTATTCTCTTATCTCCTGCAGCTGTCCAGCTCCCCTCTCTGAGTCCTGGTCTGACTCCACAGATTAAAGAAGAACATGACATCAAACAGGAGGAAGATCAGCTGCAAGTGTGAGTCTCAGACACTTTCAAACTGCCATTCTTTATTTTGTTATTCATACTTATTAGGGATGTCAACAATTAATCGATTAACGATTAATTGTCGATTAAGACGTTGGTCGAACAAAATGCATTAATTGTAAATAATCGCTAATTGCGGACACGCGCACCCGCGTGGTCACGAAACCAAGGCAACCGCGCACCGCGCTGCACCAAGCTTGACTCACAGCCGGCCGCAGGCGCCAACGGCACTGCTCAGCAGCCCCGGGTGTACGCGCGAGGAACCGCGGTGCCCAGGAATGCGCCGCAACATGCCGCTGCTGGTCCCGCGCGGCCGGCCCGCGGGCCCTGAGCCACAAACCAGCCGCACGAAACCAGCAGCGGCCCAATCCTGGTTCAGTCCAGGTCCAGACCCGGTCGAGTCCAGGTCCAGTCCAGGTCCAGACCTGGTTTAGTTCTGGTCTAGACCTGGTCCAGTCCACGTTTAGTCCTGGTCTAGTCTCTTAGCCAATCAGGACAGAACACAATGTTACACTATAAAAAAAGTTACACTATAAAAAAAAAATATATCCGCGAACCGCGATAGAGCGAGGGATTACTGTATTTTGTTATTCAGCATCAATACATTTGTCTGCTTTTTACTAAGGAATAATTAATTGAGGAATATACAATATAATAATACTATGATATATTTATGACTCAGTGTTATGTATACTATAGCTTATATTCTTAAAGACCCTATTGAAACACTCAAATTCAGGTGAAAAACGCCGCTTATCAGTTAATCGTTAATCGATCGATAAGGTCAATCAACTATCAATTAATGAATTAATCGATAATTTGCATCCCTAATACTTATTCATTTCTATTACAAATATTCAGATTGGGTTTGAAATATACAAATGTCTCTTATATTTTTCAGGTCTGTCCCAGAGTTTAGTGCTGTGAGCGTGAAGACAGAAGAGTCCTCACCGCTTCAACAAAGACAAACTGAGCAGAGAGAGGACACACAGGGAGAGGACATCAGAGCAGAGACACATGTCCACTCAGAGACTGAGGGAGACACAGAGCACTCTTCTGACACTGACAGTGATGAAGACTGGAGAGCTCCACTCAGCGTTTCACCTGCACACAGGGACACAGGGGCTGATGGAGACCACCACAACCAAGTCCAGATCGGAACTGGCGAAGGAGCTCAGAGCAGGAAACACAAGTGCTCTGTTTGTAAAGAGAGATTTGGGTCTAGATATAATCTTGAAAGACACATCAGGATACACACAGCGGAGAAACCATTCAGCTGTTCAGTCTGTAAGAAAGTGTTTGCTGCAAGCTATGATCTCAAAATACATATGAAGACACACACAGGGGAGAAACCATTCAGCTGTTCAGTTTGTAAGAAAACGTTTTCCCAAAATTGTCATCTCAAAACACATATGAGGACACACACAGGGGAGAAACCATTCAGCTGTTCATTTTGTAACAAAACATTTCCCCGAAAGGGTGATCTCAAACCACATATGAGGACACACACAGGGGAGAAACCATTCAGCTGTTCAGTTTGTAAGAAAGTGTTTGCTGATAGATCTCAACTCAAAAGACATATGAGGACACACACAGGGGAGAAACCATTCAGCTGTTCATTTTGTAACAAAACATTTGCCCGAAAGGGTGATCTCAAATCACATATGAGGACACACACAGGGGAGAAACCATTCAGCTGTTCAGTTTGTAAAAAAGTGTTTGCCGATAGATCTCATCTCAAAACACATATGAGGACACACACAGGGGAGAAACCATTCAGCTGCTCAGTTTGTAAAAAAGTGTTTGCCGATAGATCTCATCTCAAAACACATATGAGGACACACACAGGGGAGAAACCATTCAGCTGTTCAGTTTGTAAAAAAGTGTTTGCCGATAGATCTCATCTCAAAACACATATGAGAACACACACGGGGGAGAAGCCATTCAGCTGTTCAGTTTGTAAGAAAACGTTTTCCCAAAATTTTCATCTCAAAACACATATGAAGACACACACAGGGGAGAAACCATTCAGCTGTTCAGTTTGTAAGAAAACGTTTTCCCAAAATGTTCATCTCAACTCACATATGAGGACACACACATAGACTGTTTATATAAATGGACATAACTGATGCCGTAGCCGCCGTGTTCCAAATAGGAAGTTCACATGTGGCTCTTCTGGCTCCTGCTGACTGGCTCCCATTGATTTACACTGGGATATTGGGGCCCTTCTCTCTGTAACTGCTGCAGTGAGCCTCGTAATTTTGGTTTTAAAATGTTTGTATTAAGTCACTCTACATGATTCTGTGTTTTTTCCCTATTTTGTTTGTTAACAAAATTCTATTCATAATATCGAGCCTGGCTTCAAATTCGCTCCTGTAACCGTGAGCATCTCGAGCTTCATTTGAGTGGAGCCGAACACTGTGGGTGACATCACACTCGCTTTGTCCACTTGCTTATACAGTCTAAGGCAGAGGTCTTCAACAGGGGGGTCGCGACCCCTAGGGGGGTCGCGGAGGTACTGCAGGGGGGTTGCGAAATCTTTTGATTTCACTTCAAAATAATATAATTTTGTATTTTATAGTGTAAAATACAGTATTAACCTGTGTATTATTTCCTTGTATTGGATGTACCATAACAGAGTAGCAATGTTTATACATGACACTAAGCTCAATTTAATATAAAACACAATTCTATGCCGTATATATAGTAGGGGGTCCCTGGCCCAGTTCGCCATCTGTTTGGGGGTCCCTGGCCTGAAAAACGTTGAAGACCCCTGGTCTAAGGACACACACAGGAGGATCAGCTGTTCAGGGGGTAAGAAAACATTTGTGAGGAAGCGTCATCTCACTTCACAAGAGAGAAGACACAGAGAGCGGGAGACCTTACAGCTGATCAGCCTGTGAGAACATGTTTTTTGTCAGGAGTACTCTGCATATAGAAGAACGCATAAAAATCCATCTGTATACGTTTTTTTTTTGGTTTGTTTTTTTGCAATCGCAAGGAACTTTGTATTTTTCTGTACGACGATCAGATTTGAGCTGTGGCAGGTTGAATAAATCACTTCTATGGCTCATTATAGATACAAACTAGCTACAAACTAAAGTAATTCATTCTGCATTTTATTTATTCCAGGCCTATTCATCTGTTCAGCGTGTTTATTGCGAGAGATTTGGTGAATGACTTTATTTATTTTGTCCCAAGACATTCTTTTTTAGTTATACATTATTTTATCTTAAGGGCTAAGTTTGCTTATGAATAAATTATAAATTTCAATGTGTAAATACTGTATATATAACAACTAATAAACCTAATCAGGCCACCAGTGTTGTTCACTACTGGACTTCCAGTGATTTTAAACACATTTGTGTCATGACATGTTAACCAGAACTCCAAATCACCATTAGGCTCTATTAAAAAAGAAAAAAAAAGTAAAGGTTTGGATATCGTTACTCAGATCAAATAATTGAGTGTGTGATAATGAATATTACAGAAATGGTAACAGGTAAAAGGAGAAATTCAATTTGTCAGATGGACAAAGTTTATTTGGTTGAAAACGTTTTGCAGCTCATCCAAGCTACTTCGTCAGTTCTGGCTAGAGTACTGGTGGACACTGCTTATATCTAGCTGCAGGGAGAAGCTAACTACAATGAAATTACTATGAAACTATCACCTCTTTGTCTTACAGGTTCTGTCTGGCGTCTAGTTTAGCATACCCATTCATACCCTAATGGATGTTTTCACACCTCTGGACCTGACCTGTCTGCCCTATTGTTTCCCTTGTTTGTTTTGATTTAGGTTTGAGAATGGAATTATTGATGGGAGAGAGATTGTGTCTGACCCCTCCATTCCTGTTCAAAGAAGGATTCTCTTTTTTGACAAAAATAGCCTCTTTAATTCCCCTCTCAAACCAGTTCTTTTCCCTGGCTAAGATCTGAACCTCACTGTCCTCAAAGGAGTGGCCCGTGGCTTCTAGGTGAAGATGTACGGCAGATGACGGTCCACTCTGGCACGCCCGTCTGTGTTGGTACATCCTCTTGTGAAGTGGCTGTTTTGTTTCCCCAATGTAGCGCTCACTGCAGTCTTCACTACACTGAATGGAGTAGACCACATTGCTTTGTTTGTGGCTCGGTGTTTTGTCCTTTGGCTGGACCAGTTTTTGTCTTAAAGTGTTTGTGGGTTTAAAATAAACTGGGATTTCATACTGTCTGAAAATCCTCTGTAGTTTTTCAGAAACGCCGGCCAGGTAAGGAATCGCTACCCCTTTCCTCCTGGGTTCTGATTCTCTGTTGTCTTGTTTCTTGCCCTTGTCTCTCTTGGTTTTGTTGACAGCCCATTGAGGATCTCCACAAACAGAGAGGGCTTCCTGCACATGTTGTTCTTCTTTCTCCTTACCCTCTGTGCTTGTGGGAACCACTTGGCAGACCCTCCAGGAATTCGCGATGTTGCGATTTGCAACTTCAAAGCAACTTCAGCCAATTCCCGTGAATTCAGGGCGGTGTTGCAATTTTGACCAATCACCGCAACTTTTCCGCAATTTTTACTAATTTTGACCAATCATCGGCGACGTATTGAACGCCGACCAACTTCCTTCTGTGTAGGAGACATAACTGAGATGAGGTGCACGGTGCGTGTGTGTGTGTGTGCGGCAGAGGCGGTGGTTCACGTGAGTGTGGGTGTGTGCACGTACGGAAGTGTGTGCGTGTAAAAGCGCGCGCTCACCTGTCACACAGAGGAGAGAGTCAGGGTTGGGGTGTAGCCGTATTTTTTGTTGACCGCAAACCATTCATTCATCTTTCACTTTAATCTGTTCATCCTGCTGGTTTTCATGAGTTCCATTTCATCCTGCTGCGCTGTCATAGCTGTGTGCGCTCTTTTTGTAATAAATGCACAAAACGCATATCTGGATCTCAGCGTATCTGTCACCATAGCCTCCTCTTTGCGCGTCACAAATCTGCGAGCCATAGGACCCAACCTCATATTCTCGGCGGCTAAAAGGTTTGAGTTTGGAAGCCGCAACATTCTGCTTTACTTCCGTGTGACAAAACGAAACTGCGGCCGTGTCCCAGTTCCCAGAGCGCACAGCTCGGAGCGCGGCCCGAAGGGGGCTCAGACTGCAGTCAAGGAGGTGCACACTTGCTCAGCCCCGACTGCAGTCCGCGGACCGCTTAACGACTGCGGTCTTCGGACCGCGTGTTAACTGCGCATGGGACAAAAAGAAGTGGGACAGCAGTCGTCGCGCCGGTGTACTGTCGAAAAGTGTGATGCACATGCCCTTCGGGCCACGCTCCGAGCCGCGCGCTCTGGGAATTGGGACACGGCTTCTAATGGCAAAGAAACATGTCTGCTGCGCCATTTGCCCACTAAAATAACAGCAAAACACCGCGCGAAACAGTTCCCCTCCTAGTAGTAATTTATTTTCGATATTGGTAAGGTAGCCTGGGAATTCCCAGGCCGCTTCCGTTCGTTTCGAACTGGAAGGCGGCCTGGCAGCTCGTCCAAGCGAGAGTCCCAGATTTAGGTCCCCAATCAGAGAGCGGGGGAGGGGTGGGAAGACGGTGACGCGTACTACATGACAAACGGAAGCTTGTAGTTTGAACTGACAACTGACATGATTGGCTATGGACTTACCTATACGCTCAATGATAGACATTCATAACGCCCAATAAACGGCCGTTGGCAATCGCTAACCACACCTCCGCTACGGGATTTTTCGAAGCGAGTTTCCAGACCCATATCTCATTTGTGATATGGTCAGGTGTTAACCAGACTATTGGTAAGGTTGTTTTAGGACCATATCTGTGATCTCTGTGTCTTTGTATTATTCTTGTCAGTAATAACTCAGTATTCAAAATATTACTAAATTTTAATTACAAAAAGCGAAAATTGCAACTATTTATCGCAACTTTCACTTCCTTCTGCAACAAAATCGCAACAAAAACCTTAAACGCACCGCAACTTTCATTGCAACTTTTTGGAAAAGCTCACGCAAATTCAGGCATTTTAGCCCACAACAATCACAAAAAATGCCCGCGAAATCCTGGGGGGGTCTGACTTGGGCCCTGTGTTGTAATGTCCGAATAACTCCCAGTTTGTGCTGCAGTGGGTGGTGTGAATCAAACAAAGGAAACAATAGGGGGGGGGGGCTTGAATTGCGTGAGAAATGCCGTGTGAGCGTGTGAACACGTCGAATTGCGTGTTGAGAGCCCTGTTTGTCTAAAGAGCAAACTTAAACTACAAAGCAACTAATGAGAGTTATAGAAATGAAGTTATTACCTGATGGTTCTCAGTTTGTTTTATCATCACCGTTTTGTCAGTGCGCGCTGAGAGGGGCGGGGAGGAGGGACCGGGGCGGGGGGGAGCGCGACATTTTTAACGGATTCATGTTAGAGTCTGGTTAATGCAGTTCGGCTCTGGGCCGCGCGTATTCCGCGCGTAAGCCGTCGGTGGGAAAACGTTACGCACAGACGGAGACGCCGGGACCGGAGTCGGTGCGTCTCAGAGGAGACGTGGCACCGGGAATGAGGCTCAGGACGTGCTCGGGGGACGGCGCGTCTGCTCCGGCCTCCGCTCGGACCGCACGGTCGGGAGCAGACGCCCCCCCCCCCCCCCCCCCCCCTCCCCCCTGCTCACCCGGAGTACCCCCCCTCCCCCGGAGCCAAACTCCGCTTTCGGCTCTGAGCCCTCAGCTGATCCATTTCCTTGTTTTTGCACGGGGGGAGAGATTTGAAGCGTTGCTCAAAAGTTGCTCAAACTACTGTCAAACAATATCAAAAAATACACACACAAGGATACGCACATAAGGGACACACTATAATTCGGACTTTAAAGAAGTTCGTCTGTGCCAGAGCTGAGGCACAGGGGGTCCTGCAGGCGTTGCTTCTCTCAGTCTGCAATGGCGCCCCTCTGGTGGTGCAGGAAGGAACAGCATGGAAACACTATTACGACACTGTCTCTATGGGTTGTTTTCAGATTCTACAATGAGATGATGTCATACTCCCAGATGGGTCCAGATTATTTTGATAATTTTGCATTTTGACAATATTAAAATGCTATTAATATTGACATATAAAAAGTTGAGAATCCCTCAGTCGTCCAGGTAGAATCCATGGTAAAAGGAGAAATTCAAGTTTATTTGGTCGAAAACGTTTCGCAGCTCATCCAAGCTGCTTCATCAGTTCTGTTTAGAGTGCTAGTGGACACTGCTTATATCTAGCTGTAGGGAGGATCTAACTACAATGAAATTACTATGAAACTATCACCTCTTTGTTTTACAGTTTCTGTCTGGCGTCTAGTTTAGCATACCCATTCAGTACCATAATGGTGTTTTCACACCTCTGGACCTGATCTGGCTAGCCCTATTGTTTCCTTTGTTTGATTCACACCACCCACTACAGCACAAACTGGGAGTTATTCAGACATTACAACACAGGGCCCAAGTGGTTCCCACAAGCACAGAGGGTAAGGAGAAAGAAGAACAACATGTGCAGGAAGCCCTCTCTGTTTGTGGAGATCCAAAATGGGCTGTTAACAAAACCAAGAGAGACAAGGGCAAGAAACAAGACAACAGAGAATCAGAACCCAGGAGGAAAGGGGTAGCGATTCCTTACCTGGCCGGCGTTTCTGAAAAACTACAGAGGATTTTCAGACAGTATGAAATCCCAGTTTATTTTAAACCCACAAACACTTTAAGACAAAAACTGGTCCAGCCAAAGGACAAAACACCGAGCCACAAACAAAGCAATGTGGTCTACTCCATTCAGTGTAGTGAAGACTGCAGTGAGCGCTACATTGGGGAAACCAAGCAGCCACTTCACAAGAGGATGTACCAACACAGACGGGCGTGCCAGAGTGGACCGTCATCTGCTGTATATCTTCACCTAGAAGCCACGGGCCACTCCTTTGAGGACAGTGAGGTTCAGATCTTAGCCAGGGAAAAGAACTGGTTTGAGAGGGGACTTAAAGAGGCTATTTTTTGTCAAAAAAGAGAATCCTTCTTTGAACAGGAATGGAGGGGTCAGACACAATCTCTCTCCCATCAATAATTCCATTCTCAAACCTAAATCAAAACAAACAAGGGAAACAATAGGGCAGACACGTCAGGTCCAGAGGTGTGAAAACATCCATTAGGGTATGAATGGGTATACTAAACTAGACGCCAGACAGAACCTGTAAAACAAAGAGGTGATAGTTTCATAGTAATTTCATTGTAGTTAGCTTCTCCCTGCAGCTAGATATAAGCAGTGTCCACCAGTACTCTAGCCAGAACTGACGAAGTAGCTTGGATGAGCTGCAAAACGTTTTCAACCAAATAAACTTTGTCCAGCTGACAAATTAAATTTCTCCTTTTACCTGTTACCATTTCTGTAATATTCATTATCACACACTCAATTATTTGATCTGAGTAACGATATCCAAACCTTTACTTTTTTTTTCTTTTTTAATAGAGCCTAATGGTGATTTGGAGTTCTGGTTAACATGTCATGACACAAATGTGTTTAAAATCACTGGAAGTCCAGTAGTGAACAACACTGGTGGCCTGATTAGGTTTATTAGTTGTTATATATACAGTATTTACACATTCAAATTTATAATTTATTTATAATCAAACTTAGCCCTTAAAGGGACAGTGTGTAAGATTTTTACCTGTTAATTACTGAAATTGAAGATACCCATTCAAAAATACATTGTTTTCCAAGCCTTTTCACTTCCATCATGAAATCAAAGTATTCTTTTGGACTTAGATATAGTCACATAAAAGGGGGATCTTCCCCATGCAGAGGCAGCCATTTTGAATACGAGAGCCGCAGAAGGACATTTGGGCTCATCCTTCGCCTCGGCTCCTGCTAACAGCTGCTCAGCCGCGCTGCATGTGGGAGCGGAGGAGCGAAGGAGAGAAGGGGAAGGGGAGGGGGGGAAGGGGGGAGCCTCGTGTAAACAAGCATGCTGCTGTATCACACTCGTAATGGATCTAAGAAGTATTTTGGACTAAATTGTTTTACTGGATTTTATTCGCTGGATCCTTATGGACAGATTGAGGCCAAGTTTATGGTGAAATACAGAGTTTGACCTGTGCAGAGCCTTCAAAGGTAAGTAACAAACCTCGTTTTGTGCTTTTCTGTATAAAAGCCCCATGTGCTCGGGGAGTGATTGTTTTGCAGGGAAATGAATTGCATAGTCAAAAAGAGGAGACTGTAAGGTTTCATTTGATGTGTAGATTGTCATGAATCATGATCGGGATTGTGTGTTTTCATGCGAAGGAAAAAAAAAAAAAAAAGTGAACGGGGAACCGCGTTTTATGTATACAGCGGCGCGCGATTCGTGCGCGGGCACGCGAGCTGCATGGTACCTACACCACCTATGCGCCACGAATCCTACACACTGTACCTTTAAGATAAAATAATGTATAACTAAAAAAGAATGTCTTGGGACAAAATAAATAAAGTCATTCACCAAATGTAATCTCTCGCAATAAACACGCTGAACAGATGAATAGGCCTGGAATAAATAAAATGCAGAATTAATGACTTAAGTTTGTAGATAGTTTGTATCTATAATGAGCCATAGAAGTGATTTATTCAACCTGCCACAGCTCAAATCTGAGCGTAGTACAGAAAAATACAAAGTTCCTTGCGACTGCAAAAAAAAATTAAAAAATAAACGTATACAGATGGATTTGTATGCGTTCTTCTCTATGCAGAGTACTCCTGACAAAAAACATGTTCTCACAGGCTGATCAGCTGTAAGGTCTCCCGCTCTCTGTGTCTTCTCTCTTGTGAAGTGAGATGATGCTTCCTCACAAATGTTTTCTTACCCCCTGAACAGCTGATCCTCCTGTGTGTGTCCTTAGACCAGGGGTCTTCAACGTTTTTCAGGCCAGGGACCCCCAAACAGATGGCGAACTGGGCCAGGGACCCCCTACTATATATACGGCATAGAATTGTGTTTTATATTAAATTGAGCTTAGTGTCATGTATAAACATTGCTACTCTGTTATGGTACATCCAATACAAGGAAATAATACACAGGTTAATACTGTATTTTACACTATAAAATTATATTATTTTGAAGTGAAATCAAAAGATTTCGCAACCCCCCTGCAGTACCTCCGCGACCCCCCTAGGGGTCGCGACCCCCCTGTTGAAGACCTCTGGCTTAGACTGTATAAACAAGTGGACTAAGCGAGTGTGATGTCACCCACAGTGTTCGGCTCCACTCAAATGAAGCTCGAGATGCTCACGGTTACAGGAGCGAATTTGAAGCCAGGCTCGATGTTATGAATAGAATTTTGTTAAACAAAATAGCGAAAAAACACAGAATCATGTAGAGTGACTTAATACAAACATTTTAAAACCAAAATTATGAGGCTCACTGCAGCAGTTACAGAGAGAAGGGCCCCAATATTCCAGTGTAAATCAATGGGAGCCAGTCAGCAGGAGCCAGAAGAGCCACATGTGAACTTCCTATTTGGAACACGGCGGCTACGGGATTAGTTATGTCCATTTATATAAACAGTCTATATGTGTGTCCTCATATGTGAGTTGAGAAGATCCTTTCGTGTAAATGTTTTATTACAAAATGAACAGCTGAATGGTTTCTCCCCTGTGTGTGTCCACATATGTGTTTTGAGATGAAAATTTCGGGTAAATGTTTTATTACAAAATGAACAGCTGAATGGTTTCTCCCCTGTGTGTGTCCTCATATGCATTTTGAGATCATAGCTTGCAGCAAAAACTTTCTTACAAACTGAACAGCTGAATGGTTTCTCCCCTGTGTGCGTCGTCATATGTCTTTTGAGATCATAGCTTGCAGCAAACACTTTCTTACAGACTGAACAGCTGAATGGTTTCTCCCCCGTGTGTGTTCTCATATGTGATTTGAGATGACCCATTCGGGCAAATGTTTTGTTACAAACTGAACAGCTGAATGGTTTCTCCCCTGTGTGTGTCCTCATATGTGTTTTGAGTTGAGATCTATCAGCAAACACTTTCTTACAAACTGAACAGCTGAATGGTTTCTCCCCTGTGTGTGTCCTCATATGTGTTTTGAGATGAGAACTATCAGGAAACACTTTCTTACAGAATGAACAGCTGAATGGTTTCTCAGCTGTGTGTATCCTGATGTGTCTTTCAAGATTACACTTTATAGTAAATGTTTTCTTACAGACTGAACAGCTGAATGATTCCTCTCCTGTGTGAACTCTCCTGTGTATTTGTAGTTTATATTTAGACCCAAATCTCTCTTTACAAACAGAGCACGTGTGTTTCCTGCTCTCTGCTCCTTTGCCAGTTCCTGACATGTCTGCATGTACAGTGGAGCTTCTGGTTCTGATCTGGACTTGGTTGTGGTGGTCTCCATCAGCCCCTGTGTCCCTGTGTGCAGGTGAACAGCTGAGTGGATCTCTCCAGTCTTCATCACTGTCAGTGTCAGAAGAGTGCTCTGTGTCTCCCTCAGTCTCTGAGTGGACATGTGTCTCTGCTCTGATGTCCTCTCCCTGTGTGTCCTCTCTCTGCTCAGTTTGTCTTTGTTGAAGCGGTGAGGACTCTTCTGTCTTCACGCTCACAGCACTAAACTCTGGGACAGACCTGAAAAATATAAGAGATATTTGTATATTTCAAACCCAATCTGAATATTTGTAATAGAAATGAATAAGTATGAATAACAAAATAAAGAATTGCAGTTTGAAAGTGTCTGAGACTCACACTTGCAGCTGATCTTCCTCCTGTTTGATGTCGTGTTCTTCTTTAATCTGTGGAGTCAGACCAGGACTCAGAGAGGGGAGCTGGACAGCTGCAGGAGATAAGAGAATACACACTTACACATACACGTGCAGTCTTGTGTCATGAACACACTGTGAACTTGTCTGTAGTCTACTTTAAGGGTGATGGGTGTCTTTTCTGTCCATGAAGTTGTAAATGGATCGGTGACGTTTTGCAGTTTTCAAATGCTCAAAAAATGAAAATATAATGGCAAACAAAATATGTAGATTTTATCTGGTATATTTACGTGTATATTTTAAAATTTCACACATATCCCTAGAAAAAAAAAAGATTGATAAAAAACATTTTTCTGCATTTAAATCCAGGGCTTTCTTAAAAATGTAATTTGGTGGACATATTGTTAAAATTTAATTTAATTCAGAATAACTTACATTATTGAAAATGATGAAAAATTATTTTTATTTTTCTTGACATTTTGAAGAATTTCACAATTTGTCAAAACAACCTTTTTCTGATACATTTTCCCTGTAATATCAGTGCCCCATTTTCTAGGTTTGATTTAAAATAAAGAAATTTGATTCATGGTTTGCACATTTGGGGGCGCACTACTGCCTGTTCTGTTGTATTCTCATGTAATTACACGTGAAGAAATGCTGTTCTTGAACTTTGTTGAAAATAAAGAAAACGATAGCTGGAGCAACACGGTCGTTTTACCGTGCTGCAACGACATCAAGTTGTAAATGTGTAAGACAGGCTCATTAGTCATCCTTTTTTTGTGAAGAGGTTAAATTATCACAACGAGAAAACAAAGTCTAAGATTAGTAGTAAAACGAAGAAAAGAACAACTACTAACTTGGTAACTTGCAAAATGAGCAAAGAGAAGAAATATAAGACAACAGGAACGTTGTAGTCTTTGCAAGATGGCAGTCAAGAAGAAAGCGAAGCATGCTTTGTGTCCAAGATGGCGCCACGTACGGCTGCCATGGTGTTTGGTGCTGTGTGTTTTTGTCTGTTTTTGTGCATTAATCGTGCGTCTGAGTCAGTGGTGAAAGTAAAGCGGTGCGCACCGGAACGCAGCACCGGTATAAAATTCACAGCCGGTACGCAGCACCGCTAAGAGAATATGGTTAACTCATTGACTGCCGGAGATGTCTTTTTACGTCCCCTCGAATCCAAACGTTGACTGCCGTGACGGATAAAGACGTCAAAGAGTCAAGTCATTGTTTTTGGTCATTCTGACCTACTGAACTGTGACAGTGCCATAGGCCCACTGAGCTCCTATGAAAGGGATTATTCTAGAAATCTTGGTGTCATCTTTGATTGTAATTTTAAATTTGAAAAGCAAGTCAGCTCTGTTCTTAAATCAAGTTTTTATCAGCTAAGGGTTTTAAGCAAAATTAAATCGTACATTCCACATCTGCACTTTGAAAAGGCCATTCATGCATTTGTGACAGCACGACTCGATTATTGTAATTCGTTGTACGCTGGCATTGACCAGGCCCAGCTTAGCCGCCTACAGGGGGTCCAGAATGCAGCTGCTCGACTTTTAACTGGAAAAAAGCGGAGAGACCACATCACTCCTATTCTCAAATCCCTGCACTGGCTTCCTGTTCATTTTAGAATCCATTTTAAAATTTTAATGATTGTTTTTAAGAGTCTTAATGGCATAGCACCCGTGTATTTATTTGAACTCCTTCAGCCCCAGATCCCATCCAGAGGTCTGCGTTCTGCTGACCAGCACCTCCTGGTTGTCCCTAGGACCAGACTGAAGACCAGAGGGGATAGGGCCTTCTCTGTGGCCGGTCCACGACTGTGGAACACTTTACCTTTGCACATTAGAACTGCACAATCACTGGAGCACTTTAAATCCCTGCTCAAAACGCACCTTTACTCAGTTAGGAAGAGACACCTTGGCACCTTCTTGCTGTTGATGTTGTTTTATTATTGTTATTATTATTTATTGTTATTATTGTTGTCATTTTAACTCCACCTGATTTTTTATGTCACCTTTAATGTTGTTCAGCACTTTGGTAAGCTTTGGCTGTTTTAAATGTGCTATACAAATAAAATTGATTGATTGATTGATTGAAAGACGTTTTTCAGCGGGGGTTGCTAGGATACGACCTGGAGCAGCTTTGAATGTGTAATTCACACCTCCCAACCTGTAGGTAGCAATCTTGTATTATTATGTGCCGATCAGAGACGCGGAAGAGAGGAAGAGTGTAGTGTGTGTAGTGTGTATTGGCGAGAGGAACAAGATGGCGAGGCGAGGGATCCCGGAAAAGCAGAAAACTCTTGATCAGTGCCTACGGAGCAGTCTGATCGCTCTTGGGACCCAGGATCCCGGATCAGAGGATCATAGAGACACACCGGATCAAGCAGCGAGGTCGGAGCAGAGATCTGAGCAGACGGCGTGTCGTGATCTCGCTGTGCGAAGCAGGGACTCAGATCAGAATTACGACAGCGCAAAGAAAGACGAGTACTGACTTGGAGCAGTAGATCCTGGTCTCCAAAGAGGCATGAGATGAAAAGAATTAAGTTTACATGATGCTGCTGTGTGGTAATTGTGTGCGTGCGTGCGTGTGCGGGTGTGTCTGCTCAGCAGCCCCGCGCGTACACCGGGCAGTGCTGTTGAGTGAGCTCGGCGCGCGGTTCCCTTGTTTCGTGACCACGCGGGTGCGCGTGTCCGCGATTAATTACAATTAATGCATTTTGTTCGACCAACGTCTTGATCGACAATTAATCGTAAGTCAATTAATTGTTGACATCCCTACTACCAACCATTAAGAGTTCTGGCTCCATAGACCAGTAGACACTCCTAATCAACTCATCATCCTGTTTTAACTAGTCACCTGTATAAAAGACACCTGTCCACAGAATCAATCAATCAGACTCAAAACATGGGAAAGTCCAAAGAGCTGTCAAAGGACGTCAGGGACAAGATTGTAGACCTGCACAAGGCTGGAATGGGCTACAAAACCATAAGCAAGAAGCTGGTGTTAAGGAGACAACTGTTGGTGCAAATGTTCTAAATTTAGGAAATACAAAATGACCATCAAACAACCTCGGTCTGGGGCTCCACACAAGATCTCACCTCGTGGGGCTTCAATGATCATGAGAACAGTGAGAAATCAGCCTAGAACTACACGGGAGGAGCTGGTCAATGATCTCAAGGCAGCTGGGACCACAGTCACTAAGAAAACCATTGGTAACATTTTACGCCGCAATGGATTAAAATCCCCCATGACACAAAGTACATCAAGGCCGGTCCATTGCGACGTGGTCTGGGCAGCGGACCTGGACTGTTGCCCACGCGACCCAAAAAATACGGAATAAAGTGGAAGAATATGGGGAAAAAAATGGATTAAAATTAAAATCCTGCAGTGCTCCAAGGTCCTCCTGCTTAAGAAGACACATGTGCAGACCCGCCTGAAGTTTGCCAATGAACACCTGAATGATTTAGAGAGTGACTGGGTTCAGATGAGATCAAAATCAAGAGAAATGCTGCCTATGACCCCAAGAACACCATCCCCACCGTCAAACATGGAGGTGGAAACATTACGCTTTGGGGGTGTTTTTTCTGCCAAGGGCACAGAACAACTTCACCGTGTCAACGAGCCATGAACCGTTAAAATCCTGAGTGACAAACTCCTTCCCATCGCCAGGAAACTGAAAATGGGTCGTGGATGGGTCTTCCAACATGACAATGACCCAAAACATACAGCCAAGGCAACGAAAGAGTGGCTCAAGAAGAAACACATTAAGGTCATGGAGTGGCCCAGCCAGTCTCCAGACCTTAACCCTGTAGAAAACCTATGGAAGGAGCTGAAGCTCCGAGTTGCCAAGCAACAGCCACGAAACCTTAATGATTTAGAGATGATCTGCAAAGAAGAGTGGACCAAAATTCCTTCTGATATGTGCACAAACCTGGTCATCAACTACAAGAAACGTCTGACCTCTGTGCTGCAAACAAGGGTTTTGCTCGAGGGTTCAAATACTTATTTCACTCAGTGAAATGCAAATCAGTTCATATATTTTCTTTAAAGTTATTTTCTGGATTTTCTTTTTGATGTTCCATCTCTCACTATTAAAATAAACCTACCATTAAAATGATACTGTTCATTTCTTTGTCAGTAAACAAACTTACAAAATCAGAAACGGATCAAATACTTATTTCCTCCACTGTACATAAATTCTTTCTGTTTTGTTTGTGCCGTTAACATTTTACTTTTTGCTTTAATATTTTTAAAGTTATTATTTACTTATTTCGCCGATTACATTACGTTATTTCCATCCGGAAATGATGAAATGTAATTAGCAAAATAAATATAGTGCTGATAGATTTTTTCCACTGCTACCTCTAACAAATACTATTTACAACAGTTGTGATTAGGGATGCAAATTATCGATTAATTCATTAATCTATAGTTGATTGACTTTATCGATCGACTTACGATTAATTGATAAGCGGCGTTTTTCACCTGAATTTGAGTGTTTCAATAGGGTCTTTAAGAATATAAGCTATAGTAACATAACACTGAGTCATAAATATATCATAGTATTATTATATTGTATATTCCTCAATTAATTATTCCTTAGTAAAAAGCAGACAAATGTATTGATGCTGAATAACAAAATACAGTAATCCCTCGCTCTATCGCGGTTCGCGGATTTATTTATTTTTTCCAATTTTTTTTTATAGTGTAACATTTTTTTTATACCAAACTTTGTCCAGTTGACAAATTGAATTTCTCCTTTTATCATTTTTTTTATAGTGTAACATGTTCTGCTTCCTGATTGGCTAAGAGACTAAACCAGGACTAAACGTGGACTAAACCAGGTCTAAACCAGGTCTAAACCTGGACTGGGCCTGGATTAAACCAGGACTGGACCAGGTCTAGACCAGGATTAAACCACTACGTTCCGCTGCTGGTTTCGTGCGGCTGGTTTGTGGCTAGGGCTGAGACTACGCATTCCGTGTGCCGCGGTTCGATCTCGTGCTCAGCAGCCCTGGTGTACGCGCGGGCTACTGAGCAGTGCTGTTGGCGCCTGCGGCCGGCTGGGAGTCAAGCTTGGTGCAGCGCGGTGCGCGGTTGCCTTGCGCGATTAGAAATTAATTGCAATTAATGCATTTTGTTCGACCGTCTTGACCGAAGTATATCCTATTTAAATTTGCACTTATTGATGTACTGCCAACTTACATAGCCCTCTGCTGACATGATGCTGCTCCAGCTCTTGTATTGTTGGGGCAATGCCACCTGGTTGGTTGTGGTGGTCTCCATCAGCCCCTGTGTCCCTGTGTGCAGGTGAACAGCTGAGTGGATCTCTCCAGTCTTCATCACTGTCAGTGTCAGAAGAGTGCTCTGTGTCTCCCTCAGTCTCTGAGTGGACATGTGTCTCTGCTCTGATGTCCTCTCCCTGTGTGTCCTCTCTCTGCTCAGTTTGTCTTTGTTGAAGCGGTGAGGACTCTTCTGTCTTCACGCTCACACCACTAAACTCTGGGACAGACCTGAAAAATATAAGAGACATTTGTATGTTTCAAACCCAATCTGAATATTTGGAATAGAAATGAATAAGTATGAATAACAAAATAAAGAATTGCAGTTTGAAAGTGTCTGAGACTCACACTTGCAGCTGATCTTCCTCCTGTTTGATGTCGTGTTCTTCTTTAATCTGTGGAGTCACCCATCGAGTTTGAGGTAGTGGGGCAGACGTGACATTATCATCACTGCAACGACAATCAGAGTAATAATAAAGTTGTTGTGTGAGAGTAATGTACGCTGTGCAAAATCTTAGCCATTACTTTAAATTTACATTTTTAATAAAGTAGTTTATTCTAGAAAACAAGTTTGCTTCTCATCGCTGCACAGGACTTAACCCATAAGAACCCAGACCCATTTTTCCTTAAAGAAAATTATGTGGGATACACCACAGACCATTATTGTCCATGACCATGTTATTGTGACAAATCGGTCACATCAGGTTTTTCATTCTTATTTTAAGGCTAAAAGCCCAATGTGACATATTTGTTAGAGCCATAATGGGAAATTGCTGAATATTATTTAATGTTGTACTACGTAATGTTTAGTTTTCATATTTGTAAATATTTCCTGCTGATTATTTAGTAATGTTATTTCATATGTTTAATATTGCTTAATTTTATTGAGACATGTATGACGTCACTCTTGAAATATAAAAACTGTTCGGGTGACGAGGAAGGTCAGAGCGCAGCAGTCTTTGACTGAGGCAAGATCGAGACGAGACGGAGACGAGAAGTCATTAAGATGAACCTACTTTCAGTTTGATTTTACCCTTTTTATTTCTGTACTGAAAATGATTTTTTAAGTAAACAGTTTAAACTTTACAAGGAGTCTGGCGTCATGGACTTAAAGGTCCCATGGCATGAAATTTTCACTTTCTGAGGTTTTTGAACGTTAATGTGAGCTCCCCTACCCTGTTTAGCCCCCCCCCCATGGTTAAAAGTTGTGAAATGTCTAAACTGAGCATTTGCGATCCTTTTCTGCGTTACAAAAAATCGGAGCTCAAACGGGCGAGTTTGAACAAGGCACCTGATTGACGTCAGATCGAAAAAAGAAATGCAAATGCAGTTCCACCCCCGTCTGTCTGTACTCAGCGTCTCTGTAAATCACGCCCAGAGAGTTTGGACTGCGAATGCGCTAGGCAATGCGAAATGCGTTTTTTTATTTGCCTGGAGGCACGTCCGAGTGTTTCTAGGCTCGGAAGTCCTTTATCTGAGCCTCTGGACCTTTTTATTTTTTACCTTTACCATTTTATTTTATGTGGAAATGTGTTTATTTTTCAATGGAACGCTTCAAATCTCTCCCCCCGTGCAAAAACAAGGAAAAGACTGGGGCATTCAAAGTATCTCTTACACTGGTGTCACCGTGGGTTCTGATGGGTTAACTACAACTCACTATTGCAGCTACGACAACAAGTAAGTAAGTCTTTATTTATAGAGCACTTTTCATACAATAAATGCAACACAAAGTGCTTTACAGTGATTAAAAATAGAAGAACATAAACCGAATGGAAAATGCAGATACAATCAATAACAATAGTCACAAACACATACGACAGGACAATGGAACGGTTAACACGAGGCGTCTTTTTTTGTATTGGTTACAATACGGGAGGGTGGGGAGGGGGCAAGAGCAAGAGTGAAATATAGAGAGGACAAACTGAGGCGGAAGACTATATAAGAAGGGCAGAGTGTTTTTATGTATACATGTCATCGTGTTCTAGCCAACTGATATGATGTCCTTTTGATTCATGGTGAGCCGTCTTATCACAGCTGCGCATCCTTGAGTGTCCAGTGTAACAAAGATAGTCAAAATACAGCAGCAAACGCACCTTTTCTTTGCATTGAAAATTACGTTTTCAGATACAGGATATCGCATTCGTGTCCTGAAAAACGTTTATATAGACCCTTTTAGACCCTCCTGTTCATAGCGCGCATAAGCTCCTCCTCAATGCGCTCTGATTAGAAGAGCAAGACTAAGTGCAGGGGGGGGGGGGTGTCCGTGGCTTTCCACTTTTTTCATGACTGATGACTTTCATCCCTGTGTATACATGTTCATCAGGGCTCGCAAATGGCAATGGTTAAAGAGTCCTCAAGGAAACCCTTGCAAAATGAAAGTCCCGTGGTTAGTTCAATATTAAACTTTTGTACCGTATATTCTCCGTCAAAATGCGCGCACCGAACCGTGACCCCCGTACCGCGACGGTTCAATACGAGTACATATACCGTGCCACCCCTAGTATCTCTTTTATTTGTAATGAATGAATTTTTATTGAGTATGTCACAAAGTCAATATACAGTACATAATACATTACACGTATACATGTACGTGTAGGCATATTAAAATAATTTCTTTACATAAGTAAACATATCTCAAAGGATTATGGGAAGAAGTGTTAACTTTTTGAATCCCACCCCTTACAGTCACAGTCACAACTTATATTTACAATTTCCACAGATAAGCCATTTATAATAATTTAATAAACTAAACATTACAACACTGCATCACTATGACGACTCAGAATACTAGATTTGTGCAATTTTTTAAACTGCTTAAAGTTTGAACAGTGTTTTAGTTCATCACTCAGGCTGTTCCATATTTTGGTTAATGACGTTAACACCCTTTTCCATACATGTTGTTAACATTAGACAATGACACGATTTATCTATAATAATCAGCATTGGGGATATGATTTAATGACTAAATGGGTAAGGAAAATAACAGTAACATAACATAGTAACATAACATAATGGCTCAACTCAGACATTTCCTACATAACCATGTCTTGTGTCCTTGCCTTTGACTAGGAAGAACTTTGGATTTAAGCAGACAAAACTCTGAATCTATGTCATGGTATTTCACGTCCTGTACATGACCACAGACAACATATTCGTAGGCGTCCAGTGACTTACAGGCTCGTAATTTCTCCCTCGTGCACACACTGGGTTTCTCTATTAAATAAGTATAAATATCTGTCCACTGTATATTAGGCCACTTGCTAACATCATCCACCCACTCACTGATCGCATTAGGATCTGGCAGTCGGACACCATTTGCCAAAGTCAGCTTGTTGAGGTAACATTCGCGATCTTTTAAAGTCCCTTTGCATAGATTCACGAGTTGTGGAGTTCTGCCATGCCTCTGTTGCCCGGCTGCGCGAGCAACCGCGCCTACGTCATCTTTGTTTACTAACAGAAAAAAGTACGTTTTCAAATGATAAGCAGAATTTACCTGTCCAGATGAAATGTAGCGACCAACGCGTCAGTCTTTAGACCCTTCGTCTGCTTCAGTGCGCGCCATCGCTGGAAGGAATCTCCAAGAATCACCTTCGTTTGGCTTCGCTCCTTTTCCCCTTGTCTTCTTTTTTCAGCGACCTCAAAAACGGACTTTCTTTTGCAGCTAACTGGTAGTGGATTCTTGTCTGCCATTGCAACAAACTTTGTGCAAACTGTGAGGAAGCTCCAGTTGGAAAAAGCCGCTCAGAACCGCTGTGTTGGTGGAGTAAACAGAGTCTTGTGTGTGGAATGCGTAAGAGGCGCGCGTAAAACACGTCATTTCGACGGGGCAGTCCATTTCGACAGAACACCGTGGATCTATAATAAGAACTATGCAGAACACCGGCTGGATCCGCCAGACTGTGAGCTGTCCTCCGTGTTCGAGGGCCGTGATTGGTTCCAAGGTGGAGCAAAACAGAACAGGAACGTGTAGGTCTATTTTGTTCTGAGCGGCCCGTGCTCCGCGCACTTGGTTTTTCCCGGAAGAACAGATCCTGACGTGTTTTACGCGCGCCTCTTACGCATTCCACACACAAGACTCTGTTTACTCCACCAACACAGCGGTTCTGAGCGGCTTTTTCCAACTGGAGCTTCCTCACAGTTTGCACAAAGTTTGTTGCAATGGCAGACAAGAATCCACTACCAGTTAGCCGCAAAAGAAAGTCCGTTTTTGAGGTCGCTGAAAGAAGACAAGGGGGAAAGGAGCGAAGCCAAACGAAGGTGATTCTTGGAGATTCCTTCCAGCGATGGCGCGCACTGAAGCAGACGAAGGGTCTAAAGACTGACGCGTTGGTCGCTACATTTCATCTGGACAGGTAAATTCTGCGTATCATTTGAAAACGTACTTTATAGACCCTTTTTCTGTTAGTAAACAAAGATGACGTAGGCGCGGTTGCTCGCGCAGCCGGGCAACAGAAGCATGGCAGAACTCCACAACTCGTCCATCTATGCAAAGGGACTTTAAAAGATCGCGAATGTTACCTCAACAAGCTGACTTTGGCAAATGGTGTCCGACTGCCAGATCCTAATGCGATCAGTGAGTGGGTGGATGATGTTAGCAAGTGGCCTAATATACAGTGGACATATATTTATACTTATTTAATAGAGAACCCCAGTATGTACACGAGGGAGAAATTACGAGCCTGTAAGTCACTGGACGCCTACGAATATGTTGTCTGTGGTCATGTACAGGACGTGAAATACCATGACATAGATTCAGAGTTTTGTCTGCTTAAATCCAAAGTTCTTCCTAGTCAAAGGCAAGGACACAAGACATGGTTATGTAGGAACTGTCTGAGTTGAGCCATTATGTTATGATACTATGTTATGTTACTGTTATTTTCCTTACCCATTTAGTCATTAAATCATATCCCCAATGCTGATTATTATAGATAAATCGTGTCATTGTCTAATGGTAACAACATGTATGGAAAAGGGTGTTAACGTCATTAACCAAAATATGGAACAGCCTGAGTGATGAACTAAAACACTGTTCAAACTTTAAGCAGTTTAAAAAATTATACAAATCTAGTATTCTGAGTCGTTATAGTGATGCAGTGTTGTAATGTTTAGTATATTAAATTATTATAAATGGCTTATCTGTGGACATTGTAAATATAAGTTGTAACTGTGACTGTAAGGGGTGGGATTCAAAAAGTTAACACTTCTTCCCATAACCCTTTGAGATATGTTTACTTATGTAAAGAAATTATTTTAATATGCCTACACGTACATGTATACGTGTAATGTATTATGTACTGTATATTGACTTTGTGACATACTCAATAAAAATTCATTAATTACAAATAAAAGAGATACTAGGGGTACGGTATATGTACTCGTATTGAACTGTCGCGGTACGGGGGTCACGGTTCGGTGCGCGCATTTTGACGGAGAATATACGGTACAAAAGTTTAATATTGAACTGACCACGGGACTTTCATTTTGCAAGGGTTTCCTTGAGGACTCTTTAACCATTGCCATTTGCGAGCCCTGATGAACATGTATACACAGGGATGAAAGTCATCAGTCATGAAAAAAGTGGAAAGCCACGGACACCCCCCCCCCCCTGCACTTAGTCTTGCTCTTCTAATCAGAGCGCATTGAGGAGGAGCTTATGCGCGCTATGAACAGGAGGGTCTAAAAGGGTCTATATAAACGTTTTTCAGGACACGAATGCGATATCCTGTATCTGAAAACGTAATTTTCAATGCAAAGAAAAGGTGCGTTTGCTGCTGTATTTTGACTATCTTTGTTACACTGGACACTCAAGGATGCGCAGCTGTGATAAGACGGCTCACCATGAATCAAAAGGACATCATATCAGTTGGCTAGAACACGATGACATGTATACATAAAAACACTCTGCCCTTCTTATATAGTCTTCCGCCTCAGTTTGTCCTCTCTATATTTCACTCTTGCTCTTGCCCCCTCCCCACCCTCCCGTATTGTAACCAATACCAAAAAAGACGCCTCGTGTTAACCGTTCCATTGTCCTGTCGTATGTGTTTGTGACTATTGTTATTGATTGTATCTGCATTTTCCATTCGGTTTATGTTCTTCTATTTTTAATCACTGTAAAGCACTTTGTGTTGCATTTATTGTATGAAAAGTGCTCTATAAATAAAGACTTACTTACTTGTTGTCGTAGCTGCAATAGTGAGTTGTAGTTAACCCATCAGAACCCACGGTGACACCAGTGTAAGAGATACTTTGAATGCCCCAGTCTTTTCCTTGTTTTTGCACGGGGGGAGAGATTTGAAGCGTTCCATTGAAAAATAAACACATTTCCACATAAAATAAAATGGTAAAGGTAAAAAATAAAAAGGTCCAGAGGCTCAGATAAAGGACTTCCGAGCCTAGAAACACTCGGACGTGCCTCCAGGCAAATAAAAAAACGCATTTCGCATTGCCTAGCGCATTCACAGTCCAAACTCTCTGGGCGTGATTTACAGAGACGCTGAGTACAGACAGACGGGGGTGGAACTGCATTTGCATTTCTTTTTTCGATCCGACGTCAATCAGGTGCCTTGTTCAAACTCGCTCGTTTGAGCTCCGATTTTTTGTAACGCAGAAAAGGATCGCAAATGCTCAGTTTAGACATTTCGCAACTTTTAACCATGGGGGGGGCTAAACAGGGTAGGGGAGCTCACATTAACGTTCAAAAACCTCAGAAAGTGAAAATTTCATGCCATGGGACCTTTAAGTCCATGACGCCAGACTCCTTGTAAAGTTTAAACTGTTTACTTAAAAAATCATTTTCAGTACAGAAATAAAAAGGGTAAAATCAAACTAAAAGTAGGTTCATCTTAATAACTTCTCGTCTCCGTCTCGTCTCGATCTTGCCTCAGTAAAAGACTGCTGCGCTCTGACCTTCCTCGTCACCCGAACAGTTTTTATATTTCAAGAGTGACGTCATACATGTCTCAATAAAATTAAGCAATATTAAACATATGAAATAACATTACTAAATAATCAGCAGGAAATATTTACAAATATGAAAACTAAACATTACGTAGTACAACATTAAGTAATATTCAGCAATTTCCCATTATGGCTCTAACAAATATGTCACATTGGGCTTTTAGCCTTAAAATAAGAATGAAAAACCTGATGTGACCGATTTGTCACAATAACATGGTCATGGACAATAATGGTCTGTGGTGTATCCCACATAATTTTTTTTAAGGAAAAATGGGTCTGGGTTCTTATGGGTTAAGTCCTGTGCAGCGATGAGAAGCAAACTTGTTTTCTAGAATAAACTACTTTATTAAAAATGTAAATTTAAAGTAATGGCTAAGATTTTGTACAGCGTACATTACTCTCACACAACAACTTTATTATTACTCTGATTGTCGTTGCAGTGATGATAATGTCACTTCTGCCCCACTACCTCAAACTCGATGGGTGACTCCACAGATTAAAGAAGAACACGACATCAAACAGGAGGAAGATCAGCTGCAAGTGTGAGTCTCAGACACTTTCAAACTGCAATTTTTTATTTTGTTATTCATACTTATTCATTTCTATTCCAAATATTCAGATTGGGTTTGAAACATACAAATGTCTCTTATATTTTTCAGGTCTGTGCCAGAGTTTAGTGCTGTGAGTGTGAAAACAGAAGAGTCCTCACCGCTTCAACAAAGACAAACTGAGCAGAGAGAGGACACACAGGGAGAGGACATCAGAGCAGAGACACATGTCCACTCAGAGACTGAGGGAGACACAGAGCACTCTTCTGACACTGACAGTGATGAAGACTGGAGAGATCCACTCAGCTGTTCACCTGCACACAGGGACACAGGGGCTGATGGAGACCACCACAACCAACCAGGTGGCATTGCCCCAACAATACAAGAGCTGGAGCAGCAACATGTCAGCAGAGGACTATGTAAGTTGGCAGTACATCAATAAGTGCAAATTTAAATAGGATATACTTCGATCAAGACGGTCGAACAAAATGCATTAATTGCAATTAATTTCTAATCGTGCAAGGCAACCGCGCACCGCGCTGCACCAAGCTTGACTCCCAGCCGGCCGCAGGCGCCAACAGCACTGCTCAGTAGCCCGCGCGTACACCGGGGCTGCTGAGCACGAGATCGAACCGCGGTGCACGGAATGCGTAGTCTCAGCCCTAGCCACAAACCAGCCGCACGAAACCAGCAGCGGAACGTAGTGGTTTAATCCTGGTCTAGACCTGGTCCAGGCCCAGTCCAGGTTTAGACCTGGTTTAGACCTGGTTTAGTCCACGTTTAGTCCTGGTCTAGTCTCTTAGCCAATCAGGACGCAGAACATGTTACACTATAAAAAAAAATGATAAAAGGAGAAATTCAATTTGTCAACTGGACAAAGTTTGGTATAAAAAAAATGTTACACTATAAAAAAAAATTGGAAAAAATAAATAAATCCGCGAACCGCGATAGAGCGAGGGATTACTGTATTTTGTTATTCAGCATCAATACATTTGTCTGCTTTTTACTAAGGAATAATTAATTGAGGAATATACAATATAATAATACTATGATATATTTATGACTCAGTGTTATGTTACTATAGCTTATATTCTTAAAGACCCTATTGAAACACTCAAATTCAGGTGAAAAACGCCGCTTATCAATTAATCGTAAGTCGATCGATAAAGTCAATCAACTATAGATTAATGAATTAATCGATAATTTGCATCCCTAATCACAACTGTTGTAAATAGTATTTGTTAGAGGTAGCAGTGGAAAAAATCTATCAGCACTATATTTATTTTGCTAATTACATTTCATCATTTCCGGATGGAAATAACGTAATGTAATCGGCGAAATAAGTAAATAATAACTTTAAAAATATTAAAGCAAAAAGTAAAATGTTAACGGCACAAACAAAACAGAAAGAATTTATGTACAGTGGAGGAAATAAGTATTTGATCCGTTTCTGATTTTGTAAGTTTGTTTACTGACAAAGAAATGAACAGTATCATTTTAATGGTAGGTTTATTTTAATAGTGAGAGATGGAACATCAAAAAGAAAATCCAGAAAATAACTTTAAAGAAAATATATGAACTGATTTGCATTTCACTGAGTGAAATAAGTATTTGAACCCTCGAGCAAAACCCTTGTTTGCAGCACAGAGGTCAGACGTTTCTTGTAGTTGATGACCAGGTTTGTGTACATATCAGAAGGAATTTTGGTCCACTCTTCTTTGCAGATCATCTCTAAATCATTAAGGTTTCGTGGCTGTTGCTTGGCAACTCGGAGCTTCAGCTCCTTCCATAGGTTTTCTACAGGGTTAAGGTCTGGAGACTGGCTGGGCCACTCCATGACCTTAATGTGTTTCTTCTTGAGCCACTCTTTCGTTGCCTTGGCTGTATGTTTTGGGTCATTGTCGTGTTGGAAGACCCATCCACGACCCATTTTCAGTTTCCTGGCGATGGGAAGGAGTTTGTCACTCAGGATTTTAACGGTTCATGGCTCGTTGACACGGTGAAGTTGTTCTGTGCCCTTGGCAGAAAAAACACCCCCAAAGCGTAATGTTTCCACCTCCATGTTTGACGGTGGGGATCGTGTTCTTGGGGTCATAGGCAGCATTTCTCTTGATTTTGATCTCATCTGAATCCAGTCACTCTCTAAATCATTCAGGTGTTCATTGGCAAACTTCTGGCGGACCTGCACATGTGTCTTCTTAAGCAGGAGGACCTTGGAGCACTGCAGGATTTTAATTTTAATCCATTTTTTTCCCCCATATTCTTCCACTTTATTCCGTATTTTTTGGGTCGCGTGGGCAACAGTCCAGGTCCGCTGCCCAGACCACGTCGCAATGGACCGGCCTTGATGTACTTTGTGTCATGGGGGATTTTAATCCATTGCGGCGTAAAATGTTACCAATGGTTTTCTTAGTGACTGTGGTCCCAGCTGCCTTGAGATCATTGACCAGCTCCTCCCGTGTAGTTCTAGACTGATTTCTCACTGTTCTCATGATCATTGAAGCCCCACGAGGTGAGATCTTGTGTGATGGTCATTTTGTATTTCCTAAATTTAGAACATTTGCACCAACAGTTGTCTCCTTAACACCAGCTTCTTGCTTATGGTTTTGTAGCCCATTCCAGCCTTGTGCAGGTCTACAATCTTGTCCCTGACGTCCTTTGACAGCTCTTTGGACTTTCCCATGTTTTGAGTCTGATTGATTGATTCTGTGGACAGGTGTCTTTTATACAGGTGACTAGTTAAAACAGGATGATGAGTTGATTAGGAGTGTCTACTGGTCTATGGAGCCAGAACTCTTAATGGTTGGTAGTAGGGATGTCAACAATTAATTGACTTACGATTAATTGGCGATCAAGACGTTGGTCGAACAAAATGCATTAATTGTAATTAATCGCGGCCACGCGCACCCGCGTGGTCACGAAACAAGGGAACCGCGCGCCGAGCTCACTCAACAGCACTGCCCGGTGTACGCGCGGGGCTGCTGAGCAGACACACCCGCGCACGCACGCACGCACACAATTACCACACAGCAGCATCATGTAAACTTAATTCTTCTCATCTCATGCCTCTTTGGAGACCAGGATCTACTGCTCCAAGTCAGTACCCGTCTTTCTTTGCGCTGTCGTAATTCTGATCTGAGTCCCTGCTTCGCACAGCGAGATCACGACACGCCGTCTGCTCAGATCTCTGCTCCAACCTCGCTGCTTGATCCGGTGTGTCTCTATGATCCTCTGATCCGGGATCCTGGGTCCCAAGAGCGATCAGACCGCTCCGTAGGCACTGATCAAGAGTTTTCTGCTTTTCCGGGATCCCTCGCCTCGCCATCTTGTTCCTCTCGCCAATACACAATACACACACTACACTCTTCCTCTCTTCCGCGTCTCTGATCGGCACATAATAATACAAGATTGCTACCTACAGGTTGGGAGGTGTGAATTACACATTCAAAGCTGCTCCAGGTCGTATCCTAGCAACCCCCGCTGAAAAACGTCTTTCAATCAATCAATCAACACGCCAAAGCTTACCAAAGTGCTGAACAACATTAAAGGTGACATAAAAAATCAGGTGGAGTTAAAATGACAACAATAATAACAATAAATAATAATAACAATAATAAAACAACATCAACAGCAAGAAGGTGCCAAGGGGTCTCTTCCTAACCCTGAGTAAAGGCCAATGAGAAAAGGTGCGTTTTGAGCAGGGATTTAAAGTGCTCCATTGATTGTGCAGTTCTAATGTGCAAAGGTAAAGTGTTCCACAGTCGTGGAGCGGCCACAGAGAAGGCTCTATCCCCTCTGGTCTTCAGTCTGGTCCTAGGGACAACCAGGAGGTGCTGGTCAGCAGAACGCAGACCTCTGGATGGGATCTGGGGCTGAAGGAGTTCAAATAAATACACGGGTGCTATGCCATTAAGACTCTTAAAAACAATCATTAAAATTTTAAAATGGATTCTAAAATGAACAGGAAGCCAGTGCAGGGATTTGAGAATAGGAGTGATGTGGTCTCTCCGCTTTTTTCCAGTTAAAAGTCGAGCAGCTGCATTCTGGACCCCCTGTAGGTGGCTAAGCTGGGCCTGGTCAATGCCAGCGTACAACGAATTACAATAATCGAGTCGTGCTGTCACAAAGGGACATCAAAGTGCAGATGTGGAATGTACGATTTAATTTTGCTTAAAACCCTTAGCTGATAAAAACTTGATTTAAGAACAGAGCTGACTTGCTTTTCAAATTTAAAATTACAATCAAAGATGACACCAAGATTTCTAGAATAATCCCTTTCATAGGAGCTCAGTGAGCCTATGGCACTGTCACAGTTCAGTAGGTCAGAATGACCAAAAACAATGACTTGACTCTTTGACGTCTTTATCCGTCACGGCAGTCAACG
This sequence comes from Paratrypauchen microcephalus, assembly GCA_036785185.1. Lineage (NCBI taxonomy): Eukaryota > Metazoa > Chordata > Actinopteri > Gobiiformes > Gobiidae > Paratrypauchen > Paratrypauchen microcephalus. The sequence goes on from JAVJIX010000208.1 coordinate 1,044,759, forward strand.
TTTGGATTCGAGGGGACGTAAAAAGACATCTCCGGCAGTCAATGAGTTAACCATATTCTCTTAGCGGTGCTGCGTACCGGCTGTGAATTTTATACCGGTGCTGCGTTCCGGTGCGCACCGCTTTACTTTCACCACTGACTCAGACGCACGATTAATGCACAAAAACAGACAAAAACACACAGCACCAAACACCATGGCAGCCGTACGTGGCGCCATCTTGGACACAAAGCATGCTTCGCTTTCTTCTTGACTGCCATCTTGCAAAGACTACAACGTTCCTGTTGTCTTATATTTCTTCTCTTTTGCAAGTTACCAAGTTAGTAGTTCTTTTCTTCGTTTTACTACTAATCTTAGACTTTGTTTTCTCGTTGTAATAATTTAACCTCTTCACAAAAAAAGGATGACTAATGAGCCTGTCTTACATATTTACAACTTGATGTCGTTGCAGCACGGTAAAACGACCGTGTTGCTCCAGCTATCGTTTTCTTTATTTTCAACAAAGTTCAAGAACAGCATTTCTTCACGTGTAATTACATGAGAATACAACAGAACAGGCAGTAGTGCGCCCCCAAATGTGCAAACCATGAATCACATTTCTTTATTTTAAATCAAACCTAGAAAATGGGGCACTGATATTACAGGGAAAATGTATCAGAAAAAGGTTGTTTTGACAAATTGTGGAATTCTTCAAAATGTCAAGAAAAATAAAAATAATTTTTCATCATTTTCAATAATGTAAGTTATTCTGAATTAAATTAAATTTTAACAATATGTCCACCAAATGACATTTTTAAGAAAGCCCTGGATTTAAATGCAGAAAAATGTTTTTTATCAATCTTTTTTTTTTTCTAGGGATATGTGTGAAATTTTAAAATATACACGTAAATATACCAGATAAAATCTACATTTTTTTTTTGCCATTATATTTTCATTTTTTTGAGCATTTGAAAACTGCAAAACGTCACCGATCCATTTACAACTTCATGGACAGAAAAGACACCCATCACCCTTAAAGTAGACTACAGACAAGTTCACAGTGTGTTCATGACACAAGACTGCACGTGTATGTGTAAGTGTGTATTCTCTTATCTCCTGCAGCTGTCCAGCTCCCCTCTCTGAGTCCTGGTCTGACTCCACAGATTAAAGAAGAACACGACATCAAACAGGAGGAAGATCAGCTGCAAGTGTGAGTCTCAGACACTTTCAAACTGCAATTCTTTATTTTGTTATTCATACTTATTCATTTCTATTCCAAATATTCAGATTGGGTTTGAAATATACAAATATCTCTTATATTTTTCAGGTCTGTCCCAGAGTTTAGTGCTGTGAGCGTGAAGACAGAAGAGTCCTCACCGCTTCAACAAAGACAAACTGAGCAGAGAGAGGACACACAGGGAGAGGACATCAGAGCAGAGACACATGTCCACTCAGAGACTGAGGGAGACACAGAGCACTCTTCTGACACTGACAGTGATGAAGACTGGAGAGATCCACTCAGCTGTTCACCTGCACACAGGGACACAGGGGCTGATGGAGACCACCACAACCAAGTCCAGATCAGAACCAGAAGCTCCACTGTACATGCAGACATGTCAGGAACTGGCAAAGGAGCAGAGAGCAGGAAACACACGTGCTCAGTTTGTAAAGAGAGATTTGGGTCTAAATATAAACTACAAATACACAGGAGAGTTCACACAGGAGAGGAATCATTCAGCTGTTCAGTCTGTAAGAAAACATTTACTATAAAGTGTAATCTTGAAAGACACATCAGGATACACACAGCTGAGAAACCATTCAGCTGTTCATTCTGTAAGAAAGTGTTTCCTGATAGTTCTCATCTCAAAACACATATGAGGACACACACAGGGGAGAAACCATTCAGCTGTTCAGTTTGTAAGAAAGTGTTTGCTGATAGATCTCAACTCAAAACACATATGAGGACACACACAGGGGAGAAACCATTCAGCTGTTCAGTTTGTAACAAAACATTTGCCCGAATGGGTCATCTCAAATCACATATGAGAACACACACGGGGGAGAAACCATTCAGCTGTTCAGTCTGTAAGAAAGTGTTTGCTGCAAGCTATGATCTCAAAAGACATATGACGACGCACACAGGGGAGAAACCATTCAGCTGTTCAGTTTGTAAGAAAGTTTTTGCTGCAAGCTATGATCTCAAAATGCATATGAGGACACACACAGGGGAGAAACCATTCAGCTGTTCATTTTGTAATAAAACATTTACCCGAAATTTTCATCTCAAAACACATATGTGGACACACACAGGGGAGAAACCATTCAGCTGTTCATTTTGTAATAAAACATTTACACGAAAGGATCTTCTCAACTCACATATGAGGACACACATATAGACTGTTTATATAAATGGACATAACTAATCCCGTAGCCGCCGTGTTCCAAATAGGAAGTTCACATGTGGCTCTTCTGGCTCCTGCTGACTGGCTCCCATTGATTTACACTGGAATATTGGGGCCCTTCTCTCTGTAACTGCTGCAGTGAGCCTCATAATTTTGGTTTTAAAATGTTTGTATTAAGTCACTCTACATGATTCTGTGTTTTTTCGCTATTTTGTTTAACAAAATTCTATTCATAATATCGAGCCTGGCTTCAAATTCGCTCCTGTAACCGTGAGCATCTCGAGCTTCATTTGAGTGGAGCCGAACACTGTGGGTGACATCACACTCGCTTAGTCCACTTGTTTATACAGTCTAAGCCAGAGGTCTTCAACAGGGGGGTCGCGACCCCTAGGGGGGTCGCGGAGGTACTGCAGGGGGGTTGCGAAATCTTTTGATTTCACTTCAAAATAATATAATTTTATAGTGTAAAATACAGTATTAACCTGTGTATTATTTCCTTGTATTGGATGTACCATAACAGAGTAGCAATGTTTATACATGACACTAAGCTCAATTTAATATAAAACACAATTCTATGCCGTATATATAGTAGGGGGTCCCTGGCCCAGTTCGCCATCTGTTTGGGGGTCCCTGGCCTGAAAAACGTTGAAGACCCCTGGTCTAAGGACACACACAGGAGGATCAGCTGTTCAGGGGGTAAGAAAACATTTGTGAGGAAGCGTCATCTCACTTCACAAGAGAGAAGACACAGAGAGCGGGAGACCTTACAGCTGATCAGCCTGTGAGAACATGTTTTTTGTCAGGAGTACTCTGCATAGAGAAGAACGCATAAAAATCCATCTGTATACGTTTATTTTTATCGTGTTTATTGCGAGAGATTACATTTGGTGAATGACATTATTTATTTTGTCCCAAGACATTCTTTTTTTAGTTATACATTATTTTATCTTAAAGGTACAATGTGTAGGGATTCTGTGGCGCATAGGTGGTGTAGGTACCATGCACTTCCTCTTTTGGCTACGGCAGACCTCGTGTCACCTCAAGGGCTGTGGCCTCGACAGCTCGCGGTGCCCGCGCACGAATCGCGCGCCGTTGTATACATAAAACGCGGCTCCCCGTTCACTTTTTTTTTTTTTTTTTTCGCATGAAAACACACAATCCCGATCATTATAGATACAAACTAACTACAAATTAAAGTAATTAATTCTGCATTTTATTTATTCCAGGCCTATTCATCTGTTCAGCGTGTTTATTGCGAGAGATTACATTTGGTGAATGACTTTATTTATTTTGTCCCAAGACATTCTTTTTTAGTTATACATTATTTTATCTTGAGGGCAAAGTTTGATTATAAATAAATTATAAATTTGAATGTGTAAATACTGTATATATAACAACTAATAAACCTAATCAGGCCACCAGTGTTGTTCACTACTGGACTTCCAGTGATTTTAAACACATTTGTGTCATGACATGTTAACCAGAACTCCAAATCACCATTAGGCTCTATTAAAAAAGAAAAAAAAAAGTAAAGGTTTGGATATCGTTACTCAGATCAAATAATTGAGTGTGTGATAATGAATATTACAGAAATGGTAACAGGTAAAAGGAGAAATTCAATTTGTCAGATGGACAAAGTTTATTTGGTTGAAAACGTTTTGCAGCTCATCCAAGCTACTTCGTCAGTTCTGGCTAGAGTACTGGTGGACACTGCTTATATCTTGCTGCAGGGAGAAGCTAACTACAATGAAATTACTATGAAACTATCACCTCTTTGTCTTACAGGTTCTGTCTGGCGTCTAGTTTAGTATACCCATTCATACCCTAATGGATGTTTTCACACCTCTGGACCTGACCTGTCTGCCCTATTGTTCCCCTTGTTTGTTTTGATTTAGGTTTGAGAATGGAATTATTGATGGGAGAGAGATTGTGTCTGACCCCTCCATTCCTGTTCAAAGAAGGATTCTCTGTTTTGACAAAAAATAGCCTCTTTAAGTCCCCTCTCAAACCAGTTCTTTTCCCTGGCTAAGATCTGAACCTCACTGTCCTCAAAGGAGTGGCCCGTGGCTTCTAGGTGAAGATATACGGCAGATGACGGTCCACTCTGGCACGCCCGTCTGTGTTGGTACATCCTCTTGTGAAGTGGCTGCTTGGTTTCCCCAATGTAGCGCTCACTGCAGTCTTCACTACACTGAATGGAGTAGACCACATTGCTTTGTTTGTGGCTCGGTGTTTTGTCCTTTGGCTGGACCAGTTTTTGTCTTAAAGTGTTTGTGGGTTTAAAATAAACTGGGATTTCATACTGTCTGAAAATCCTCTGTAGTTTTTCAGAAACGCCGGCCAGGTAAGGAATCGCTACCCCTTTCCTCCTGGGTTCTGATTCTCTGTTGTCTTGTTTCTTGCCCTTGTCTCTCTTGGTTTTGTTGACAGCCCATTTAGGATCTCCACAAACAGAGAGGGCTTCCTGCACATGTTGTTCTTCTTTCTCCTTACCCTCTGTGCTTGTGGGAACCACTTGGGCCCTGTGTTGTAATGTCTGAATAACTCCCAGTTTGTGCTGCAGTGGGTGGTGTGAATCAAACAAAGGAAACAATAGGGCTAGCCAGATCAGGTCCAGAGGTGTGAAAACACCATTATGGTACTGAATGGGTATGCTAAACTAGACGCCAGACAGAAACTGTAAAACAAAGAGGTGATAGTTTCATAGTAATTTCATTGTAGTTAGATCCTCCCTACAGCTAGATATAAGCAGTGTCCACTAGCACTCTAAACAGAACTGATGAAGCAGCTTGGATGAGCTGCGAAACGTTTTCGACCAAATAAACTTGAATTTCTCCTTTTACCATGGATTCTACCTGGACGACTGAGGGATTCTCAACTTTTTATATGTCAATATTAATAGCATTTTAATATTGTCAAAATGCAAAATTATCAAAATAATCTGGACCCATCTGGGAGTATGACATCATCTCATTGTAGAATCTGAAAACAACCCATAGAGACAGTATCGTAATAGTGTTTCCATGCTGTTCCTTCCTGCACCACCAGAGGGGCGCCATTGCAGACTGAGAGAAGCAACGCCTGCAGGACCCCCTGTGCCTCAGCTCTGGCACAGACGAACTTCTTTAAAGTCCGAATTATAGTGTGTGTCCCTTATGTGCGTATCCTTGTGTGTGTATTTTTTTATATTGTTTGACAGTAGTTTGAGCAGCTTTTGAGTTTTTGTGTTTAAAGGTCCCAAATTTTCACTTTCTGAGGTTCATGGTTAAAAGTTGTGAAATGTCTAAACTGAGCATTTGCGATCCTTTTCTGCGTTACAATAAATCGGAGCTCAAACGGGCGATTTTGAACAAGGCACCTTATTGACGTCAGATTGAAAAAAGAAATGCAAATGCAGTTCCACCCCCGTCTGTCTGTACTCAGCGTCTCTGTAAATCACGCCCAGAGAGTTTGGACTGCGAATGCGCTAGGCAATGCGAAATGCGTTTTTTTATTTGCCTGGAGGCACGTCCGAGTGTTTCTAGGCTCGGAAGTCCTTTATCTGAGCCTCTGGACCTTTGAACAGCAGTGGTTTGATTTTATTTTATGTGGAAATGTGTTTATTTTTCAATGGAACGCTTCAAATCTCCCCCGTGTAAAAACAAGGAAATGGATCTGCTGAGGGCTCAGAGCCGAAAGCGGAGTTTGGCTCCGGGGAGGGGGGGGGGCTCCGGGTGAGCAGGGGGAGGGGGGGGGGGGGGGGGGCGTCTGCTCCCGACCGCGCGGTCCGAGCGAAGGCCGGAGCAGACGCGCCGTCCCCCGGGCACGTCCTGAGCCTCATTCCCGGTGCCACGTCTCCTCTGAGACGCACCGGTCCCGGTGTCTCCGTCTGTGCGTAACGTTTTCCCACCGACGGCTTACGCGCGGAATACGCGCGGCCCAGAGCCGAACTGCCCATGGTGAGCCGCGGTGAGACATGGGCCCGGTGCATTAACCAGACTCTAACATGAATCCGTTAAAAATGTCACGCTCCCCCCCCCGCCCCGGTCCCTCCTCCCCGCCCCTCTCAGCGCGCACTGACAAAACGGTGATAATAAAACAAACTGAGAACCATCAGGTAATAACTTCATTTATATAACTCTCATTAGTTGCTTTGTAGTTTAAGTTTGCTCTTTAGGCAAACAGAGCTCTCAACACGCAATTCGACGTGTTCACACGCTCACACGGCATTTCTCACGCAATTCAAGCGCCCCCCCCCCCATTGTTTCCTTTGTTTGATTCACACCACCCACTGCAGCACAAACTGGGAGTTATTCGGACATTACAACACAGGACCCAAGTCAGATCCCCCAGGATTTCGCGGGCATTTTTTGTGATTGTTGTGAGCTAAAATGCCTGAATTTGCGGGAGCTTTTCCAAAAAGTTGCAATGAAAGTTGCGGTGCGTTTAAGGTTTTTGTTGCGATTTTGTTGCGGAAGGAAGTGAAAGTTGCGATAAATAGTTGCAATTTTCGCTTTTTGTAATTAAAATTTAGTAATATTTTGAATACTGAGTTATTACTGACAAAGAATAATACAAAGACACAGAGATCACAGATATGGTCCTAAAACAACCTTACCAATAGTCTGGTCTGACCATATCACAAGTGAGATATGGGTCTGGAAACTCGCTTCGAAAAATCCCGTAGCGGAGGTGTGGTTAGCGATTGCCAACAGCCGTTTATTGGGCGTTATGAATGTCTATCATTGAGCGTATAGGTAAGTCCATAGCCAATCATGTCAGTTGTCAGTTCAAACTACAAGCTTCCGTTTGTCATGTAGTACGCGTCACCGTCTTTCCACCCCTCCCCCGCTCTCTGATTGGGGACCTAAATCTGGGACTCTCGCTTGGACGAGCTGCCAGGCCGCCTTCCAGTTCGAAACGAACGGAAGCGGCCTGGGAATTCCCAGGCTACCTTACCAATATCGAAAATAAATTACTACTAGGAGGGGAACTGTTGCGCCCGGTCTTTTGCTGTTATTTTTGTGGGCAGGTGGCGCCGCAGACATGTTTCTTTGCCATTAGAAGCCGTGTCCCAATTCCCAGAGCGCGCGGCTCGGAGCGTGGCCCGAAGGGCATGTGCATCACACTTTTCGACAGTACACCGGCGCGACGACTGCTGTCCCACTTCTTTTTTGTCCCATGCGCAGTTAACACGCGGTCCGAAGACCGCAGTCGTTAAGCGGTCCGCGGACTGCAGTCGGGGCTGAGCAAGTGTGCACCGCCTTGACTGCAGTCTGAGCCCCCTTCGGGCCGCGCTCCGAGCTGTGCGCTCTGGGAACTGGGACACGGCCGCAGTTTCGTTTTGTCACACGGAAGTAAAGCAGAATGTTGCGGCTTCCAAACTCAAACCTTTTAGCCGCCGAGAATATGAGGTTGGGTCCTATGGCTCGCAGATTTGTGACACGCAAAGAGGAGGCTATGGTGACAGATACGCTGAGATCCAGATATGCGTTTTGTGCATTTATTACAAAAAGAGCGCACACAGCTATGACAGCGCAGCAGGATGAAATGGAACTCATGAAAACCAGCAGGATGAACAGATTAAAGTGAAAGATGAATGAATGGTTTGCGGTCAACAAAAAATACGGCTACACCCCAACCCTGACTCTCTCCTCTGTGTGACAGGTGAGCGCGCGCTTTTACACGCACACACTTCCGTACGTGCACACACCCACACTCACGTGACCCACCGCCTCTGCCGCACACACACACACAAACGCACCGTGCACCTCATCTCAGTTATGTCTCCTACACAGAAGGAAGTTGGTCGGCGTTCAATACGTCGCCGATGATTGGTCAAAATTAGTAAAAATTGCGGAAAAGTTGCGGTGATTGGTCAAAATTGCAACACCGCCCTGAATTCACGGGAATTGGCTGAAGTTGCTTTGAAGTTGCAAATCGCAACATCGCGAATTCCTAGAGGGTCTGCCAAGTGGTTCCCACAAGCACAGAGGGTAAGGAGAAAGAAGAACAACATGTGCAGGAAGCCCTCTCTGTTTGTGGAGATCCTCAATGGGCTGTTAACAAAACCAAGAGAGACAAGGGCAAGAAACAAGACAACAGAGAATCAGAACCCAGGAGGAAAGGGGTAGCGATTCCTTACCTGGCCGGCGTTTCTGAAAAACTACAGAGGATTTTCAGACAGTATGAAATCCCAGTTTATTTTAAACCCACAAACACTTTAAGACAAAAACTGGTCCAGCCAAAGGACAAAACACCGAGCCACAAACAAAGCAATGTGGTCTACTCCATTCAGTGTAGTGAAGACTGCAGTGAGCGCTACATTGGGGAAACCAAGCAGCCACTTCACAAGAGGATGTACCAACACAGACGGGCGTGCCAGAGTGGACCGTCATCTGCCGTACATCTTCACCTAGAAGCCACGGGCCACTCCTTTGAGGACAGTGAGGTTCAGATCTTAGCCAGGGAAAAGAACTGGTTTGAGAGGGGAATTAAAGAGGCTATTTTTGTCAAAAAAGAGAATCCTTCTTTGAACAGGAATGGAGGGGTCAGACACAATCTCTCTCTCATCAATAATTCCATTCTCAAACCTAAATCAAAACAAACAAGGGAAACAATAGGGCAGACAGGTCAGGTCCAGAGGTGTGAAAACATCCATTAGGGTATGAATGGGTATGCTAAACTAGACGCCAGACAGAACCTGTAAGACAAAGAGGTGATAGTTTCATAGTAATTTCATTGTAGTTAGCTTCTCCCTGCAGCTAGATATAAGCAGTGTCCACCAGTACTCTAGCCAGAACTGACGAAGTAGCTTGGATGAGCTGCAAAACGTTTTCAACCAAATAAACTTTGTCCATCTGACAAATTGAATTTCTCCTTTTACCTGTTACCATTTCTGTAATATTCATTATCACACACTCAATTATTTGATCTGAGTAACGATATCCAAACCTTTACTTTTTTTTTTCTTTTTTAATAGAGCCTAATGGTGATTTGGAGTTCTGGTTAACATGTCATGACACAAATGTGTTTAAAATCACTGGAAGTCCAGTAGTGAACAACACTGGTGGCCTGATTAGGTTTATTAGTTGTTATATATACAGTATTTACACATTGAAATTTATAATTTATTCATAAGCAAACTTAGCCCTCAAGATAAAATAATGTATAACTAAAAAAGAATGTCTTGGGACAAAATAAATAAAGTAATTCACCAAATCTCTCGCAATAAACACGCTGAACAGATGAATAGGCCTGGAATAAATAAAATGCAGAATGAGTTACTTTAGTTTGTAGCTAGTTTGTATCTATAATGAGCCATAGAAGTGATTTATTCAACCTGCCACAGCTCAAATCTGATCGTCGTACAGAAAAATACAACAATACAACAAGTTCCTTGCGATTGCAAAAAAACAAAACAAAAAAAAAACGTATACAGATGGATTTTTATGCGTTCTTCTATATGCAGAGTACTCCTGACAAAAAACATGTTCTCACAGGCTGATCAGCTGTAAGGTCTCCCGCTCTCTGTGTCTTCTCTCTTGTGAAGTGAGATGACGCTTCCTCACAAATGTTTTCTTACCCCCTGAACAGCTGATCCTCCTGTGTGTGTCCTTAGACCAGGGGTCTTCAACGTTTTTCAGGCCAGGGACCCCCAAACAGATGGCGAACTGGGCCAGGGACCCCCTACTATATATACGGCATAGAATTGTGTTTTATATTAAATTGAGCTTAGTGTCATGTATAAACATTGCTACTCTGTTATGGTACATCCAATACAAGGAAATAATACACAGGTTAATACTGTATTTTACACTATAAAATACAAAATTATATTATTTTGAAGTGAAATCAAAAGATTTCGCAACCCCTGCAGTACCTCCGCGACCCCCCTAGGGGTCGCGACCCCCCTGTTGAAGACCTCTGCCTTAGACTGTATAAGCAAGTGGACAAAGCGAGTGTGATGTCACCCACAGTGTTCGGCTCCACTCAAATGAAGCTCGAGATGCTCACGGTTACAGGAGCGAATTTGAAGCCAGGCTCGATATTATGAATAGAATTTTGTTAACAAACAAAATAGGGAAAAAACACAGAATCATGTAGAGTGACTTAATACAAACATTTTAAAACCAAAATTACGAGGCTCACTGCAGCAGTTACAGAGAGAAGGGCCCCAATATCCCAGTGTAAATCAATGGGAGCCAGTCAGCAGGAGCCAGAAGAGCCACATGTGAACTTCCTATTTGGAACACGGCGGCTACGGGATTAGTTATGTCCATTTATATAAACAGTCTATGTGTGTGTCCTCATATGTGAGTTGAGATGAACATTTTGGGAAAACGTTTTCTTACAAACTGAACAGCTGAATGGTTTCTCCCCTGTGTGTGTCTTCATATGTGTTTTGAGATGAAAATTTTGGGAAAACGTTTTCTTACAAACTGAACAGCTGAATGGCTTCTCCCCCGTGTGTGTTCTCATATGTGATTTGAGAGTACCCATTCGGGCAAATGTTGTGTTACAAACTGAACAGCTGAATGGTTTCTCCCCTGTGTGTGTCCTCATATGTGTTTTGAGATGAGATCTATCGGCAAACACTTTTTTACAAACTGAGCAGCTGAATGGTTTCTCCCCTGTGTGTGTCCTCATATGTGATTTGAGATCACCCTTTCGGGCAAATGTTTTGTTACAAAATGAACAGCTGAATGGTTTCTCCCCTGTGTGTGTCCTCATATGTCTTTTGAGTTGAGATCTATCAGCAAACACTTTCTTACAAACTGAACAGCTGAATGGTTTCTCCCCTGTGTGTGTCCTCATATGTGGTTTGAGATCACCCTTTCGGGGAAATGTTTTGTTACAAAATGAACAGCTGAATGGTTTCTCCCCTGTGTGTGTCCTCATATGTGTTTTGAGATGACAATTTTGGGAAAACGTTTTCTTACAAACTGAACAGCTGAATGGTTTCTCCCCTGTGTGTGTCTTCATATGTATTTTGAGATCATAGCTTGCAGCAAACACTTTCTTACAGACTGAACAGCTGAATGGTTTCTCCGCTGTGTGTATCCTCATGTGTCTTTCAAGATTATATCTAGACCCAAATCTCTCTTTACAAACAGAGCACTTGTGTTTCCTGCTCTGAGCTCCTTCGCCAGTTCCGATCTGGACTTGGTTGTGGTGGTCTCCATCAGCCCCTGTGTCCCTGTGTGCAGGTGAAACGCTGAGTGGAGCTCTCCAGTCTTCATCACTGTCAGTGTCAGAAGAGTGCTCTGTGTCTCCCTCAGTCTCTGAGTGGACATGTGTCTCTGCTCTGATGTCCTCTCCCTGTGTGTCCTCTCTCTGCTCAGTTTGTCTTTGTTGAAGCGGTGAGGACTCTTCTGTCTTCATGCTCACAGCACTAAACTCTGGGACAGACCTGAAAAATATAAGAGACATTTGTATATTTCAAACCCAATCTGAATATTTGTAATAGAAATGAATAAGTATTAGGGATGCAAATTATCGATTAATTCATTAATTGATAGTTGATTGACCTTATCGATCGATTAACGATTAACTGATAAATTCAGGTGAAAAACGCCGCTTGTGTGTTTCAATAGGGTCTTTAAGAATATAAGCTATAGTAACATAACACTGAGTCATAAATATATCATAGTATTATTATATTGTATATTCCTCAATTAATTATTCCTTAGTAAAAAGCAGACAAATGTATTGATGCTGAATAACAAAATACAGTAATCCCTCGCTCTATCGCGGTTCGCGGATTTATTTATTTTTTCCAATTTTTTTTTATAGTGTAACATTTTTTATAGTGTAACATTGTGTTCTGTCCTGATTGGCTAAGAGACTAGACCAGGACTAAACGTGGACTGGACCAGGTCTAGACCAGAACTAAACCAGGTCTGGACCTGGACTGGACCTGGACTCGACCGGGTCTGGACCTGGACTGAACCAGGATTGGGCCGCTGCTGGTTTCGTGCGGCTGGTTTGTGGCTCAGGGCCCGCGGGCCGGCCGCGCGGGACCAGCAGCAGCATGTTGCGGCGCATTCCTGGGCACCGCGGTTCCTGCTGAGCAGTGCCGTTGGCGCCTGCGGCCGGCTGTGAGTCAAGCTTGGTGCAGCGCGGTGCGCGGTTGCCTTGGTTTCGTGACCACGCGGGTGCGCGTGTCCGCAATTAGCGATTATTTACAATTAATGCATTTTGTTCGACCAACGTCTTAATCGACAATTAATCGTTAATCGATTAATTGTTGACATCCCTAATAAGTATGAATAACAAAATAAAGAATGGCTTGTTGTTTGAAACAACAAGAATGTTTGAAAGTGTCTGAGACTCACACTTGCAGCTGATCTTCCTCCTGTTTGATGTCGTGTTCTTCTTTAATCTGTGGAGTCAGACCAGGACTCAGAGAGGGGAGCTGGACAGCTGCAGGAGATAAGAGGATACACACTTACACATACACGTGCAGTCTTGTGTCATGAACACACTGTGAACTTGTCTGTAGTCTACTTTAAGGGTGATGGGTGTCTTTTCTGTCCATGAAGTTGTAAATGGATCGGTGACGTTTTGCAGTTTTCAAATGCTCAAAAAATGAAAATATAATGGCAAACAAAATATGTAGATTTTATCTTGTATATTTACGTGTATATTTTAAAATTTCACACATGTCCCTAGAAAAAAAAGATTGATAAAAAACATTTTTCTGTATTTAAATCCAGGGCTTTCTTAAAAATGTCATTTGGTGGACATATTGTTAAAATTTAATTTAATTCAGAATAACTTACATTATTGAAAATGATGAAAAATTATTTTTATTTTTCTAGACATTTTGAAGAATTTCACAATTTGTCAAAACAACCTTTTTCTGATACATTTTCCCTGTAATATCAGTGCCCCATTTTCTAGGTTTGATTTAAAATAAAGAAATGTGATTCATGGTTTGCACATTTGGGGGCGCACTACTGCCTGTTCTGTTGTATTCTCATGTAATTACACGTGAAGAAATGCTGTTCTTGAACTTTGTTGAAAATAAAGAAAACGATAGCTGGAGCAACACGGTCGTTTTACCGTGCTGCAACGACATCAAGTTGTAAATGTGTAAGACAGGCTCATTAGTCATCCTTTTTTGTGAAGAGGTTAAATTATCACAACGAGAAAACAAAGTCTAAGATTAGTAGTAAAATGAAGAAAAGAACAACTACTAACTTGGTAACTTGCAAAATGAGCAAAGAGAAGAAATATAAGACAACAGGAACGTTGTAGTCTTTGCAAGATGGCAGTCAAGAAGAAAGCGAAGCATGCTTTGTGTCCAAGATGGCGCCACGTACGGCTGCCATGGTGTTTGGTGCTGTGTGTTTTTGTCTGTTTTTGTGCATTAATCGTGCGTCTGAGTCAGTGGTGAAAGTAAAGCGGTGCGCACCGGAACGCAGCACCGGTATAAAATTCACAGCCGGTACGCAGCACCGCTAAGAGAATATGGTTAACTCATTGACTGCCGGAGATGTCTTTTTACGTCCCCTCGAATCCAAACGTTGACTGCCGTGACGGATAAAGACGTCAAAGAGTCAAGTCATTGTTTTTGGTCATTCTGACCTACTGAACTGTGACAGTGCCATAGGCCCACTGAGCTCCTATGAAAGGGATTATTCTAGAAATCTTGGTGTCATCTTTGATTGTAATTTTAAATTTGAAAAGCAAGTCAGCTCTGTTCTTAAATCAAGTTTTAAGATCAAGTTTTAAATCAAGCAAGGGTTTTAAGCTAAATTAAATTGTACATTCCACATCTGCACTTTGAAAAGGCCATTCATGCATTTGTGACAGCACGACTCGATTATTGTAATTCGTTGTACGCTGGCATTGACCAGGCCCAGCTTAGCCGCCTACAGGGGGTCCAGAATGCAGCTGCTCGACTTTTAACTGGAAAAAAGCGGAGAGACCACATCACTCCTATTCTCAAATCCCTGCACTGGCTTCCTGTTCATTTTAGAATCCATTTTAAAATTTTAATGATTGTTTTTAAGAGTCTTAATGGCATAGCACCCGTGTATTTATTTGAACTCCTTCAGCCCCAGATCCCATCCAGAGGTCTGCGTTCTGCTGACCAGCACCTCCTGGTTGTCCCTAGGACCAGACTGAAGACCAGAGGGGATAGGGCCTTCTCTGTGGCCGCTCCACGACTGTGGAACACTTTACCTTTGCACATTAGAACTGCACAATCACTGGAGCACTTTAAATCCCTGCTCAAAACGCACCTTTTCTCATTGGCCTTTACTCAGAGTTAGGAAGAGACCCCTTGGCACCTTCTTGCTGTTGATGATGTTGTTGTTGTTTTATTATTGTTATTATTATTTATTGTTATTATTGTTGTCATTTTAACTCTACCTGATTTTTTATGTCACCTTTAATGTTGTTCAGCACTTTGGTAAGCTTTGGCTGTTTTAAATGTGCTATACAAATAAAATTGATTGATTGATTGATTGAAAGACGTTTTTCAGCAGGGGTTGCTAGGATACGACCTGGTGCAGCTTTGAATGTGTAATTCACACCTCCCAACCTGTAGGTAGCAATCTTGTATTATTATGTGCCGATCAGAGACGCGGAAGAGAGGAAGAGTGTAGTGTGTGTAGTGTGTATTGGCGAGAGGAACAAGATGGCGAGGCGAGGGATCCCGGAAAAGCAGAAAACTCTTGAACAGCGCCTACGGAGCGGTCTGATCGCTCTTGGGACCCAGGATCCCGGATCAGAGGATCATAGAGACACACCGGATCAAGCAGCGAGGTCGGAGCAGAGATCTGAGCAGACGGCGTGTTGTGATCTCGCTGTGCGAAGCAGGGACTCAGATCAGAATTACGACAGCGCAAAGAAAGACGAGTACTGACTTGGAGCAGTAGATCCTGGTCTCCAAAGAGGCATGAGATGAGAAGAATTAAGTTTACATGATGCTGCTGTGTGGTAATTGTGTGCGTGCGTGCGTATAGCACATAGTATAATCTACATAGCACCTGTAAGAAATGAAAACTACTTTCACCACTGGTCTGCGTGCTCTTACACCCGTGAAGAGCTTCTGAAACTCAGAACAACCACTCCTGCTGATCTACTGCCAGTTTTTTTAGTGCCTGCAGTAGATCTAGTTCACTTTTTGGCCAAAAGAGTGAGGCTGCGTAGACGGGGGAAGCGCTCAGGTGCTCTCGTGCGTCTGAGGAGACGTGGCACACGGACGCCCTTACCTGGGATATTCCTCTCCAACATCCGGTCACTCTCCGGACTCTTTATTGATTATCCTGGGGGATTTTAATAAAGGGAATCTGAGCCACAAACTACCAAAGTACAAACAATTTATAAATTGCCCCACGAGAGAGCAGAATACGCTGGATCACTGTTACACAACAGTCAGCGGGGCGTATCGGGCAGTGCCCCAAGCAGCTCTCGGCTTCTCAGACCACGCAATGATTCAACTCATCCCTGCTTACAAACAACGGCTGAAGCTCTCCAAGTCGACAGTGAGGACTTCTAAGAAGTGGACCAGTGAGGCTGTGGAGGAGTTTCAGACGTGTTTGGATCTTACAGACTGGATTGTGTTCAAAACTGCAACGAACAGCTTGGATGAGTACACAGACACTGTGACGTCATACATTCAGTTCTGCGAGGATAGCATCATTCCGTCATGTACCAGAGTCACCTTCAACAACGACAAACCCTGGTTCACACCCAGACTGAGGCAGCTTAGGAGGGAAGTCGAAACAGCATACAGATCCGGAGAGAAAGCTTCAGACGCAGCAGGTGCTCATTTAGCAGAGAGGTGGAGAAAGCTAAGTCTGAAGCACCATTTCTCGTCAAATGACTCTAGTTCTGTCTGGAGAGGGCTTAGGCAAATTACAAACTACAAGCCCAGAGTCCCTCCCGCTGTGGACAACAAACGACTGGCAGAAGAGTTGAACGACTTTTATGCCAGGTTTGACACACCTCCCACACCACCATAGGCATTCCAGCCATGCCAAACCCGGACCCCTCCTCCTCCCCCACTGCTCTCACTGTCTTGGAGCAGGACGTGGCTAAACTCTTTAGTCAGAACCTCCAGGAATTTGCGATGTTGCGATTTGCAACTTCAACGCAACTTCAGCCAATTCCCGCGAATTCAGGGCGGTGTTGCAATTTTGACCAATCACCGCAACTTTTCCGCAATTTTTGCTAATTTTGACCAATCATCGGCGACGTATTGAACGCCGACCAACTTCCTTCTGTGTAGGAGACATAACTGAGATGAGGTGCACGGTGCGTTTGTGTGTGTGTGCGGCAGAGGCGGTGGGTCACGTGAGTGTGGGTGTGTGCACGTACGGAAGTGTGTGCGTGTAAAAGCGCGCGCTCACCTGTCACACAGAGGAGAGAGTCAGGGTTGGGGTGTAGCCGTTTTTTTTTGTTGACCGCAAACCATTCATTCAACTTTCACTTTAATCTGTTCATCCTACTGGTTTTCATGAGTTCCATTTCATCCTGCTGCGCTCATAGCTGTGTGCGCTCTTTTTGTAATAAATGCACAAAACGCATATCTGGATCTCAGCGTATCCGTCACCATAGCCTCCTCTTTGCGCGTCACAAATCTGCGAGCCATAGGACCCAACCTCATATTCTCGGCGGCTAAAAGGTTTGAGTTTGGAAGCCGCAACATTCTGCTTTACTTCCGTGTGACAAAACAAAACTGTGGCCGTTTCCCAGTTTCCAGAGCGCACAGCTCGGAGCGCGGCCCAAAGGGGACTCAGACTGCAGTCAAGTCGGTGCACACTTCCGCGGACCGCTTAACGACTGCGGTCTTCGGACCGCGTGTTAACTGCGCAAAAAAGAAGTGGTACAGCAGTCGTCGCACCGGTGTACTGTCGAAAAGTGTGACGCACATGCCCTTCAGGCCACGCTCCGAGCCGCGCGCTCTGGGAATTGGGACACGGCTTCTAATGGCAAAGAAACATGTCTGCGGCGCCATTTGCCCACAAAAATAACAGCAAAAGACCGCGCAAAACAGTTCCCCTCCTAGTAGTAATTTATTTTCGATGTTGGTAAGGTTGTTTTAGGACCATATCTGTGATCTCTGTGTGTTTGTATTATTCTTTGTCAGTAATAACTCAGTATTCAAAATATTACTCAATTTTAATTACAAAAAGCGAAAATCGCAACTATTTATCACAACTTTCACTTCCTCCCGCAACAAAATCGCAACAAAAACCTTAAATGCACCGCAACTTTCATTGCAACTTTTTGGAAAAGTTCCCGCAAATTCAGGCATTTTACCCCGAAACCATCACAAAAAATGCCCGCGAAATCCTGGGGGGTCTGTTTAGTAAGCAGAACACCCACAAGGCCCCAGGCCCGGACGGTGTCTCTCCGTCCACCCTGAGACACTGCGCTAAAGAACTGGCTTCTGTCTTCACGGACATCTTTAACACCTCCCTGGAGTCATGCCATGCCCCTACCTGCTTCAAGCAGTCAAGCATCGGCCCCGTCCCCAAGAAGACAAGGATCACTGGACTTAATGACTACAGACCTGTGGCGCTGACGTCTGTAGTCATGAAGGCATTTGAGCCCCTAGTCTTGACCCACCTCAAGTCCTTCACGTCCCCCACCTGGACCCCCTGCAGTTCGCCTACAGAACAAATCGGTCTGTGGACGATGCCATTAACCTGGCCCTCCACTTCATCCTCCAGCATCTGGACTCCCCAGGAACCTACGCCAGGATCCTGTTTGTGGACTTCAGCTCTGCTTTCAACACCATCCTCCCTGCTCTGCTCCAGGACAAGCTTGCTCAGCTAAACGTGCCTGACTCCACCTGCAGGTGGATCACTGACTTCCTGACGGATCCCTGTACACAAACTGCTGCACCTCCGGCCATGACTCCGTCAAACTGGTTAAGTTTGCGGATGACACCACCCTCATCGGGCTCATCTCTGATGGCGATGAGTCTGCCTACAGGAGGGAGGTGGACCAGCTGGTGTCCTGGTGCAGCAGCAACAACCTGGATCTCAACCACCAGAAGACAGTGGAGATGATCGTGGACTTCAGGAAAGTCAGAGCCCTCCTGCCTCCTCTCTCCCTGACAGACTCCCCCATCACCACAGTGGACTCCTTCCGGTTCCTGGGCACTTACATCACACAGGAACTCAGGTGGGAGCCGAGCATCAACTCCCTCATCAAGAAGGCCCAGCAGAGGTTGTACTTCCTGCGGCAGCTAAGGAAAGCCAAGCTGCCGGTCCAGATGATGGTGCAGTTCTACATGGCCATCATTGAGTCCATCCTCACCTCTTCCATCACTGTGTGGTGCTGGAGCCACTGTCAGGGACAAACAGAGACTGCAGCGCATTGTGCGCTCTGCGGAGAAGGTGATTGGCTGCAGCCTTCCATCTATCCAGGACCTGTACGTCTCCAGGACTCGGGGGCGAGCAGGCCGGATAGCAGCGGCCACTTCTCACCCTGGACATGGACTATTTGAGCCACTTCCCTCTGGCAGGCGGCTACGGTCCATCGGGACCAGAACCTCCCATCACAAGAACAGTTTCTTTCCCCTCTGCTGTTGGACTCATGAACAATTCATAATATCTGCACAAAGTTGGACACTTTATATCACTAGTCACTTTAATTACGTCATGTTTGCACTACTGTTCTGATGCTGCTCATCTGGACCTTTTTGTTATTTGGATTGCTTATTATTTTTTACTATATTATAGCTATATTTTAGTTATTATTATTATTATTTAGTGTCTATATTCTAGTTATTACTATTATTATTATTAATGTTTTATGTTTATCTTATGTTAATCACTGACACAACTTCCTAGTTTTGTGAAATTTGTTCACTTGACAATGGCAATTAAAGTCTTTCTGATTCTGATCTGATTCTGATAAGCCATGTCCCAATTCGGAGGTTGCAGCCCTCGAATTGGGACACGGCTATAGACTACTTTATTTGAACTGCTGTTGAATTCTATCGGATTGCAATTCTATCATTGCAAGGCAAATTAAACCAAAATGGTGGACAACGAGATGCAAGAAACCTGAGGAGGAGAATGAGTGCAGTACAGAAGATGTCCAAAAGATGGCGGCAAAGTACACGGAAAATGCCTAGAGAACTGCAGACGAATGAACGCAAGAAAAGCAATGCTTGGACCAAGGAAGCGGGGACCAGCAAGCGGAACAAGCTGCTCTGATTGCTCAAGCAGAGAAGCTCAAAGAAAAACAAAATTTGGAGTTTGAGGAGCTGAAGTTAAAGGCCACTGTGACTACTGTTCCAAGAGACATCCAAGGATGCTTCATTACAATAAAACATGGATGGATGTAGCAGCAGATAAAAAACCCAACAATGACTCTGAAAATTCTAACACTGAAGTCGCCAGTCCCATCCCAATCACAGGTGGGACATGTGGTGCTACTGGGGCCGGTAACAGCAGTAGAGTTTTGGCTATTGTGCCAGTTCACGTCAAGCTTCAGGAAAAACAACAAAAAGAAACAGAAACACTGTGTTTGAAGCATCTGAGGAGAGACGAGATGTTTTCTGAAGAAGATTATTTTAAATTTAAAATAAAAATTATTACTTTAGTACAGTAGCATATATAGTTTTATTTGTATAGTAAATAATACAAATAAAATTGTAAAAGAATATTGTAAAGAATATGCAGATATTTTTGACCTACCTACAACAGTCACAGGTCTGTTTCACCAAATGACACATTTTGTGTTACTGAATGACATTTTTATACATTTTCATTCTAAACTCGATCATACTTTATCCATCAAAGAGAAACAAAAGCATCAGTGTTGACCAGCCACACCAAGCACTGATTTCAAATGAAATATAAAAAAAAAATTATAACAGTTTTATGATAACAGGAGAAGTTCAATTTGTCAACTGGACCAAGTTTGTTTGGTTGAAAACGTTTCGCCGCTCATCCGAGAGGCTTCGTCAGCTCTAATAACGAAGCCTCTCGGATGAGCGGCGAAACGTTTTCAACCAAACAAACTTGGTCCAGTTGACAAATTGAACTTCTCCTGTTATCATGGATTCTACCTGGACGACTGAGGGACTTTTCACGCATAACAGTTTGATGCACATTTTGAACATTGAACGGAATGACATCCAAAATTGTGGCGTTTGTCCTTCTCATGACAAAGGCGTCACCAGCAAAAACTAAAAAGCCAAATCTGAATCTTGTTTCCACTTTAGAGTCCTGCAGGGTCCTCAGAGTGATGTCATCACATGATACATGAGGAAAGATCAAGATTATTGTTCAAATTGGCCCTTTAACTTTGTTTTACTGAATTAATGAAATGGCTTTTGGCAAAAACTTTATTTAAAACATTAAAAGTAGGAAATAAGTATTTGATCCCTTGCTGATTTTGTAGGTTTGCCCACTGACAAAGAAATGAACAGTCTATCATTTTAATGGTAGGTTTATTTTAAACACTGAATCATATTGTAGAAAAAAAAATTAACTGATTTCCATTTCATTGTGTGAAATAAGTATTTGTTCACCTACCAACTAGGGATGCAAATTATAGATTAATTCATTAATCTATAGTTGATTGACTTTATCGATCGATTAACGATTAATTGATAAGCGGCGTTTTTCACCTGAATTTTAGTGTTTCAATAGGGTCTAGACCAGGACTAAACGTGGACTAAACCAGGTCTAGACCAGAACTAAACCAGGTCTAGACCAGAACTAAACCAGGTCTAAACCTGGACTGGGCCTGGACTAAACCAGGACTGGACCAGGTCTAGACCAGGATTAAACCACTACGTTCCGCTGCTGGTTTCGTGCGGCTGGTTTGTGGCTAGGGCTGAGACTACGCATTCCGTGCACCGCGGTTCGATCTCGTGCTCAGCAGCCCCGGTGTACGCGCGGGCTACTGAGCAGTGCTGTTGGCGCCTGCGGCCGGCTGTGAGTCGAGCTTGGCGCAGCGCGGTGCGCGGTTGCCTTGCGCGATTAGCAATTAATTGCAATTAATGCATTTTGTTCGACCAACGTCTTGATCGACAATTAATCGTAAGTCGATTAATTGTTGACATCCCTAGGTGTGATGAATGAAATGTTCTACTACCAGTAGATATTTGTAGAAATAAGTATATCCTATTTAAATTTGCACTTATTGATGTACTGCCAACTTACATAGTCCTCTGCTGACATGTTGCTGCTCCAGCTCTTGTATTGTTGGGGCAATGCCACCTGGTTGGTTGTGGTGGTCTCCATCAGCCCCTGTGTCCCTGTGTGCAGGTGAACAGCTGAGTGGATCTCTCCAGTCTTCATCACTGTCAGTGTCAGAAGAGTGCTCTGTGTCTCCCTCAGTCTCTGAGTGGACATGTGTCTCTGCTCTGATGTCCTCTCCCTGTGTGTCCTCTCTCTGCTCAGTTTGTCTTTGTTGAAGCGGTGAGGACTCTTCTGTTTTCACGCTCACAGCACTAAACTCTGGGACAGACCTGAAAAATATAAGAGACATTTGTATGTTTCAAACCCAATCTGAATATTTGTAATAGAAATGAATAAGTATGAATAACAAAATAAAGAATTGCAGTTTGAAAGTGTCTGAGACTCACACTTGCAGCTGATCTTCCTCCTGTTTGATGTCGTGTTCTTCTTTAATCTGTGGAGTCACCCATCGAGTTTGAGGTAGTGGGGCAGAAGTGACATTATCATCACTGCAACAATCAGAGTAAAAATAAAGTTGTTGTGTGAGAGTAATGTACGCTGTGCAACATCTTAGCCATTACTTTAAATTTACATTTTTAATAAAGTAGTTTATTCTAGAAAACAAGTTTGCTTCTCATCGCTGCACAGGACTTAACCCATAAGAACCCAGACCCATTTTTCCTTAAAGGAAAATTATGTGGGATACACCACAGACCATTATTGTCCATGACCATGTTATTGTGACAAATCGGTCACATCAGGTTTTTCATTCTTATTTTAAGGCTAAAAGCCCAATGTGACATATTTGTTAGAGCCATAATGGGAAATTGTTGAATATTATTTAATGTTGTACTACGTAATGTTTAGTTTTCATATTTGCAAATATTTCCTGCTGATTATTTAGTACAGGGAGTCCTCGGGTTACGACGTTGATCCGTTCTTAAGACGCGTCGTAACCCGAATTTCGTCGTAAACCGGATTTTGCCTTTGATCTTCCAACCAAAGCACCAATAACCTTTCCATCTCAATAATTAGACCACTACGATGCTTGTTTATCACTGCTGCTTTCATAGGAGCAGATCAGAGCCCACATCAGGTACTTCCGCCCACATTGGACACGCACACGAGGCTGTCTTCTTCTCCCTACAACCACAACAGAGCGTATTCTTGCGCCGTGCGCCGCGTGCGTTTGTTTACATCTTTTACCACGCTAAACCGTGTAAGACGGAATGACGCGTAATATATACATATTTTTTTTAATGGGGGCGCGTTCGTAACCACGAAACGTCGTAACCCGAGACCGTCGTAACCCGAGGACCCCCTGTAATGTTATTTCATATGTTTAATATTGCTTAAAGGAAAAGTAACGTTATTTTACAATCTGAGCCTTCTTTCGGTAATAAAACAAGTCGTTTGACTCACCCATAGCACGTTCGTGTCATTTGGAGCTGTTTGGTGAAAGTTATGTTGTAGCGTATCCGTTAACATGAGTATTCGGGGCATTACTTTGCGGTCTCCAAATAACACAAACTTTAGCACTTTTCAAATCATAGAAGCCCGATGTCTTAATGTAAGATTTCGTTTGAAGCAAAAGTGGCCTGTAATCCGAGATTTAGCCATAGTTTCGAGTAGATGAGGAGGCCAGTGCGCATGCGCGGACTGTGCTATCAGCTCCCGGGACCCAAACATGAAACGCAAAGCTGAAAACTATGGATAAATCTCGGATTACAGGCCACTTTTGCTTCAAACAAAATCTTACATTAAGACATCGGGCTTCTATGATTTGAAAAGTGCTAAAGTTTGTGTTATTTGGAGACCGCAAAGTAATGCCCCGAATACTCATGTATACTATACTTGTGGCCATACCTGCCTGTCAAAGCCTGATCCCGTCAGATCTCAGAAGCTAAGCAAGGCAGGGCCTGGTTAGTACTTGGATGGGAGACCGCTGGGAATTCCAGGTGCCACAGGGGGGCGCCAGTCACAAAAAACTGTCGCTGTGTCCTTAGGCAAGACACTTTACCCACATTTGCCTAGTATGAAAGTGGAGTGTGCATGAGTGTTGGAGGTGGTCGGAGGGGCCGATGGCGCAGATTGGCAGCCTTGCTTCCGTCAGTCTGCCCCAGGGCAGCTGTGGCTACAGAAAGTAGCTTACCACCACCAAGTGTGGATTGAATGAACAATGAACTGTAAAGCGCTTTGGGTGTCATGAAAGGCGCTATATAAATGCAATGAATTATTATTATTACTAAACATTACAACATTGCATCACTATAACGACTCAGAATACTAGATTTGTGTAATTTTTTAAACTGCTTAAAGTTTGAACAGTGTTTTAGTTCATCACTCAGGCTGTTCCATATTGTTAATGACGTTAACACCCTTTTCCATACATGTTGTTACCATTAGACAATGACACGATTTATCTATAATAATCAGCATTGGGGATATGATTTAATGACTAAATGGGTAAGGAAAATAACAGTAACATAACATAGTAACATAACATAACGGCTCAACTCAGACAGTTCCTACATAACCATGTCTTGTGTCCTTGCCTTTGACTAGGAAGAACTTTGGATTTAAGCAGACAAAACTCTGAATCTATGTCATGGTATTTCACGTCCTGTACATGACCACAGACAACATATTCGTAGGCGTCCAGTGACTTACAGGCTCGTAATTTCTCCCTCATGTACACACTGGGTTTCTCTATTAAATAAGTATAAATATATGTCCACTGTACATTAGGCCACTTGCTAACATCATCCACCCACTCACTGATCGCATTAGGATCTGGCAGTCGGACACCATTTGCCAAAGTCAGTTTGTTGAGGTAACATTCGCGATCTTTTAAAGTCCCTTTGCATAGATTGACGAGTTGTGGAGTTCTGCCATGCCTCTGTTGCCCGGCTGCGCGAGCAACCGCGCCTACGTCATCTTTGTTTACTAACAGAAAAAGGGTCTATAAAGTACGTTTTCAAATGATACGCAGAATTTACCTGTCCAGATGAAATTTCGCGACCAACGCGTCAGTCTTTAGACCCTTTGTCTGCTTCAGTGCGCGCCATCGCTGGAAGGAATCTCCAAGAATCACCTTCGTTTGGCTTCGCTCTTTTTCCCCTTGTTTTCTTCTTTCAGCGACCTCAAAAACGGACTTTCTTTTGCGGCTAACTGGTAGTGGATTCTTGTCTGCCATTGCAACAAACTTTGTGCAAACTGTGAGGAAGCTCCAGTTGGAAAAAGCCGCTCAGAACTGCTGTGTTGGTGGAGTAAACAGAGTCTTGTGTGTGGAATGCGTAAGAGGCGCGCGTAAAACACGTCATTTCGACGGGGCAGTCCATTTCAACAGAACACCGTGGATCTATAATAAGAACTATGCAGAACACCGGCTGGATCCGCCAGACTGTGAGCTGTCCTCCGTGTTCGAGGGCCGTGACTGGTTCCAAGGTGGAGCAAAACAGAACAGGAACGTGTAGGTCTGTTTTGTTCTGAGCGGCCCGTGCTCCGCGCACTTGGTTTTTCCCGGAAGAACAGATCCTGACGTGTTTTACGCGCGCCTCTTACGCATTCCACACACAAGACTCTGTTTACTCCACCAACACAGCGGTTCTGAGCGGCTTTTTCCAACTGGAGCTTCCTCACAGTTTGCACAAAGTTTGTTGCAATGGCAGACAAGAATCCACTACCAGTTAGCCGCAAAAGAAAGTCCGTTTTTGAGGTTGCTGAAAGAAGAAGACAAGGGGAAAAGGAGCGAAGCCAAACGAAGGTGATTCTTGGAGATTCCTTCCAGCGATGGCGCGCACTGAAGCAGACGAAGGGTCTAAAGACTGACGCGTTGGTCCCTAAATTGGACAGGTAAAATTCTGCTTGTCATTTTTGTTATATAAACGTTTTTCAGGACACGAATGCGATATCCTGTTTCTGAAAACGTCATTTTCAATGCAAAGAAAAGGTGCGTTTGCTGCTTGTTGTCGTAGCTCAGGCCGAGGACCGGGGGGGGGGGGGGGCGAGTTATAAAATGAAACCAGGGGGGATGGTGGAAGGGCAGGGCAGAATTAGAAGGTACTTTGTTAATATGGAAATGCTTTTATAACTAAAAGTCCATATTATCATTCAATAATGCACAGGATAATATGTTATCACACACAGTCCTGGTTTAGACCCGGTTTAGACCTGGTTTAGTCCTGGTCTAGTCCTGGTCTAGTCCTGGTTTAGTTCTGGTTTAGACCTGGTTTAGTCCTGGTTTAGTTCTGGTCTAGTCCTGGTTTAGTTCTGGTTTAGTCCTGGTTTAGACCTGGTTTAGTCTTGGTTTAGTCCTGGTTTAGTTCTGGTTTAGTTCTGGTTTAGTCCTGGTTTAGTTCTGGTTTAGTCCTGGCTAGGTCCTGGTTTAGTCCTGGTTTAGTCCTGGTTTAGTCCTGGTTTAGACCTGGTTTAGACCTGGTTTAGTCTTGGTTTAGTTCTGGTTTAGTCCTGGTCTAGTCCTGGTCTAGTCCTGGTCTAGTCCTGGTCTAGTCCTGGTTTAGTCCTGGTTTAGACCTGGTTTAGTCCTGGTTTAGTCCTGGTTTAGTTCTGGTTTAGTCCTGGCTAGGTCCTGGCTTAGTCCTGGTTTAGTCCTGGTTTAGTCCTGGTTTAGTCTTGGTTTAGTCTTGGTTTAGTCCTGGTTTAGTCCTGGTTTAGTCCTGGTTTAGTTCTGGTTTAGTCCTGGTTTAGTCCTGGTCTAGTCCTGGTCTAGTCCTGGTCTAGTCCTGGTTTAGTCCTGGTTTAGTCCTGGTTTAGTTCTGGTTTAGTCCTGGTTTAGTCCTGGTTTAGTCCTGGTTTAGACCTGGTTTAGTTCTGGTTTAGTCCTGGTCTAGTCCTGGTCTAGTCCTGGTTTAGTCCTGGTTTAGTCCTGGTTTAGACCTGGTTTAGACCTGGTTTAGTCCTGGTTTAGTCCTGGTTTAGTCCTGGTTTAGTTCTGGTTTAGTCCCGAAATAGATGCAGAAATAATCTGATATGACTCACCCATAAGAACAGGGCTCTCAAGTTTTGAGCGGGGTCGTCCGTGAGACTGTAATTTCTGAGGATTGGGGAGGGGGGTGCGAGTGAACAAAGGGGGGAGGGGGGGGCACGTCGAATTGCGTGTTGAGAGCCCTGTTTGTCTAAAGAGCAAACTTAAACTGCAAAGCAACTAATGAGAGTTATATAAATGAAGTTATTACCTGATGGTTCTCAGTTTGTTTTATCATCACCGCACTTTGTCAGTGCGCGCTGAGAGGGGCGGGGAGGAGGGAGCGGGGCAGGGGGGAGCGGGACATTTTTAACGGATTCATGTAAGAGTCTCGTTAATGCACCGGGCCCGCGGCTCACCGCGGCTCACCATGGGCAGTTTGGCTCTGGGCCGCTCGTATTCCGCGCGTAAGCCGTCGGGGGGGACACGTTACGCACAGACGGAGACACCGGGACTGAGGCTCAGGACGTGCCCGGGGGACGGCGCGTCTGCTCCGGCCTCGCTCGGACCGTGCGCCCGGAGCAGGGGGAGTTTTTTTCGCTGAAAAAGCGTGGTGCCGATTTTCTGGGCACAAAAAAAAAAAAAAGAAATCAGCGTGAGAAATACCATGTGTGGCGTGTGAGCGCGTGAACACGCCGAATTGCGTGTGTCACACTCTCAATGCGTGAGACTTGAGAGCCCTGTCGTAGCTGCAGTAGTTAGTTGGAGTTACACTGCCGGACAAAAGTATTAGGACGATTGTGTATTTCTGAACTTTCATAATGATAACAAGACATATTGGTAATGACAACAAATCAATTTATTGATATATTAAAGCAAAATTCATCACGTGTAAAGGCGTATTATTGCAAAAATGTAACAATATCAAGTTAAATAGCTTTTTCATCAAAATAACCACCTTTGGCCTTAGTCACAGCTTTACAAATTCGAGACATTCTGTCCAACAATTTTTCAACATATCCATCCTCTATAGTTTTCCACTCATCCTGACATTTCCACAGGTGTTTAACGTTAGTCAAACTTTAATATCCAAATAATTTCATTTTCATTTCATTTATTTATTCATTTCGAGCAGGTCAACACAAGGAAATAAATACAGGTAACCAATATACAGTCAAATACATTTGTCTTTTCTTTTTGCTCGAAAAGGAGTGGGAAGAAGAAAACTTATTAAATCCCACCCCTGTCTTCCAAAACATAACTTAAATGATCAATTAGCTTCCTTATCAGTTCAGTTGAAAGAAACAGAAAAACAACAAAAGGCAAATTCCATTCTTGTAAAAAAAACAAACTGATACAGAAAAGTTCCATTTGACGATTCATTCAAACTCGTCTCTCTGTATTCAGACCAGACCATGTTTTTATACAAGAACCTAAATTTGTGAATATTATGGCAGAGCATTCCACATTTTTACCCCACACACAGTCACACAGAAACTTTTATGAGTGCTTCTAACATGATGCAAAATGAAGTTTCCATAACCTCTCAAATGATAGAGCAAAACATTTTTGCAGATTTTTTTGGCAATTGTTTATTAAATGCTTTAAAAAGCATTATCACTGTATAATATTTTACAAGGTCATTACATTTGAATAACTTTGACTGAATAAAAAGATCATGAGTGTGTTCTAAGAAGCCGACCTTATGAATGATCCGCACGGCCCTTTTTTGTAGAAGAAATAGTGGATTAATTGAACATTGGTAATTATTACCCCAAACTTCAACACAGTATATAAAACAGGGAAGAATCAAAGAACAATATAGAATTTGAAGTGCATTGTGATCAAGGTTATGCTTAGCTTTATTTATAATTGAGAAGCTTTTGGCTGTTTTTGTTTTTATGTGCTTGATGTGGGCTTTCCATGATCATTGTCCATAATTACCCCTAGGAATTTATTTTCAGATACATTTTCAATTTGTACACCATCAATGATTATTTGTAATTCAGGATTGCATTTGTAATTACCAAAGATCATCACTTTAGTTTTATTTAAATTTAATAATAGTTTATTTGTGTCCATCCAAATAATCCCACACTTTTTCGATGGGTGACAGGTCAGGAGACTGGGGCGGCCGTGTCATAACCTGCAGTTGATGACGCTGTTCACACGTCTCCAAATGACCCTTAGACAGTTTAGACGAGTGCTTTGGGTCATTATCTTGTTGGACGTTTCGTCCAGAGTTCAGAAATACACAATCGTCCTAATACTTTTGTCAGGCAGTGTAAGTCCTGTGCAGCGATGAGAAGCGAACTTGTTTTCTAGGATAAAGTACTTCATTAAAAACGTAAATGTAATTATAAAGTAATGGCTAAGATTTTGCACAGCGTACATTACTCTCACACAACAACTTTATTATTACTCTGATTGTTGCAGTGATGATAATGTCACTTCTGCCCCAC
The DNA here is from genome assembly GCA_036785185.1 of Paratrypauchen microcephalus. NCBI lineage: Eukaryota > Metazoa > Chordata > Actinopteri > Gobiiformes > Gobiidae > Paratrypauchen > Paratrypauchen microcephalus. Next base: position 1,073,671 of record JAVJIX010000208.1, read on the forward strand.
TACCTCAAACTCGATGGGTGACTCCACAGATTAAAGAAGAACACGACATCAAACAGGAGGAAGATCAGCTGCAAGTGTGAGTCTCAGACACTTTCAAACTGCAATTCTTTATTTTGTTATTCATACTTATTCATTTCTATTACAAATATTCAGATTGGGTTTGAAATATACAAATGTCTCTTATATTTTTCAGGTCTGTCCCAGAGTTTAGTGCTGTGAGCGTGAAGACAGAAGAGTCCTCACCACTTCAACAAAGACAAACTGAGCAGAGAGAGGACACACAGGGAGAGGACATCAGAGCAGAGACACATGTCCACTCAGAGACTGAGGGAGACACAGAGCACTCTTCTGACACTGACAGTGATGAAGACTGGAGAGATCCACTCAGCTGTTCACCTGCACACAGGGACACAGGGGCTGATGGAGACCACCACAACCAACCAGGTGGCATTGCCCCAACAATACAAGAGCTGGAGCAGCAACATGTCAGCAGAGGGCTATGTAAGTTGGCAGTACATCAATAAGTGCACATTTAAATAGGATATACTTATTTCTACAAATATCTACTGGTAGTAGAAAATTTCATTCATCACACCTGTTGTAAATAGTATTTGTTAGAGGTAGCAGTGGAAAAAAATATCAGCACTATACTTATTTTGCTGATTACATTACATCATTTCCTGATGGAAATAACGTAATGTAATCAGCGAAATAAGTAAATAATAACTTTAAAAATATTAAAGCAAAAAGTAAAATATTAACAGCACAAACAAAACAGAAAGAATTTATGTACAGTGGAGGAAATAACTATTTGATCCGTTTCTGATTTTGTAAGTTTGTTTACTGACAAAGAAATGAACAGTCTGTCATTTTAATGGTAGGTTTATTTTAATAGTGAGAGATGGAACATCAAAAAGAAAACGTGGTTGAAAACGTTTCGCCGCTCATCCGAGAGGGTGACGAAGCCTCTCGGATGAGCGGCTTCGTCAGAAAGCCGTTTCTGACGAAGCCGGATGAGCGGCTTCGTCAGAAACGTTTCGCCGCTCATCCGAGAGGCTTCGTCAGCTCTGAGCTGACGAAGCCTCTCGGATGAGCGGCGAAACGTTTTCAACCAAACAAACTTTGTCCAGTTGACAAATTGAACTTCTCCTGTTATCAACAATACTATTTATAGTTATATAAATATCTTTCTTTTATAAAGAAGCATTTTATGAAGCTAAATTATTCCCTGATTGTGGGAAAGGTGGACTGAAGTGGGTAGTGTTGTGTTTTTTTCCTCGAGTGATGCAGAAAAGCTACTGTGTTCATGTATGTTAGCTTGTGCAGTCTGTATACAGCTGTGGCAACACAAGAAAAATATTTGCGGCTTGATAGCACATACTTCGGGTTCAGAACTTTCACCATGTTAATGAATCCGGGCTTTTCCACAGTATATATCATGTTTTTGGTAAAACATACAACAGCGTGTGTGATTGCCTTCCGTCGTGACCCATGCTTATACTGCAAACAGTTCGAAAATATTTTAGGGACTGGACGGTGGATATTTTCATTTCTCCCACTTCTCCCATTCCGCTGCGTGCAACAGCTTTTGAACAGACCTTACAGCGAGCACTCGTTTGTTCTAAGTCCGACACAAGAAAACCGAACCAGTTCCATATAACAGATGTAAACACCTTTGTTTGGTACAAGCTCCGGCTTTAGCTCACTCGCTAGCCGCGCTAGCTCGTACAGTGTTTGGGTACACCCCGCTAACTTACCCGTGTAAAACGTGGCCGCGCATTAGTTCCGCTCGCGTGTAAAAAATAATAAAAAAAATCGATTTTCATAAAAAGACATCGTCCTGAACTGTAAAGTCGAATTAATTAATCGATTTAATCGATTAATCGCGCAGGTCTACCAGAAAATAACTTTAAAGAAAATATATGAACTGACTCGAGCAAAACCCTTGTTTGCAGCACAGAGGTCAGACGTTTCTTGTAGTTGGTTTGTGCACATATCAGAAGGAATTTTGGTCCACTTTTCTTTGCAGATCATCTCTAAATCATTAAGGTTTTGTGGCTGTTGCTTGGCAACTCGGAGCTTCTGCTCCTTCCATAGGTTTTCTACAGGGTTAAGGTCTAGAGACTGGCTGGGCCACTCCATGACCTTAATGTGTTTCTTCTTGAGCCACTCGTTCGTTGCCTTGGCTGTTCCACCTGTGATTGGGATGGGACTGACGACTTCAGTATTAGAGTTTTCAGAGTCATTGTTGGGTTTGTTATCTGCTGCTACATCCATCCATGTTTTATCGTAATGAAGCATACTTGGATGTCTCTTTAGGCCCGGATCTAGACTGCACTGATTGGGGGGGCATTTCAAAATTTTGGTGGGGCAGAGTGTGGAGCTTCATGTGGAACATTTTCCTTCTAAAGCAGGGGTTCTTAATCTGTTTGACGTTGAGGCCCAGTTTTCCCAGTGCAGAGCGGCTTGGGGCCCATTAAGTATTAACAGTGTATCAGAGGTGGAGGGAGAGGCTGTGAACATATGGAGGGGGGGTGGGGGGGAGTCCTTTTCCAGAAAATTTTGGATTTCTTAGATGCAATTTCCTAGACCTGCGCGATTTATCAATTAATTCGACTTTACAGTTCAGGATGATGTGTTTTTATGAAAATCGATTTTTTTTTTTTTAGTTATTTTTTTACACGCAAGCGGAACTAATGCGCGGCCACGTTTTACACGAGTAAGTTAGCGGGGCGTACCCAAACATTGTACGAGCTAGCGCGGCGGCGACTGAGAGAAAGCCGGAGCTTGTACCAAACAAAGGTGTTTACATCTGTTATATGGAACTGGTTCGGTTTTCTTGTGTCGGACTTAGAACAAACGAGTGCTCGCTGTAAGGTCTGTTCAAAAGCTGTTGCAGCGCGACAAATTTATCCTAGCGCCGAAAGCTGTTGCACGCAGCGGAATGGGTGAAGTGCAGGTCTGAACGGAATGAAAATAACCACCGTCCAGTCCTTAAAACATTTTCGAACTGTTTGCAATATGATAAGCACGGCCCACGACAGAAGGCAATCACACACGCTGTTGTACGTTTTACCAAAAACATGATGTATGTTGTAAAAGACATGGTGCCCATATATACTGTGGAAAAGCCCGGATTCATTAACATGGTGAAAGTTTTGGACCCGAAGTATGTGCTACCAATATTTTTCTTCTGTTGCCACAACTGTGTACAGACTGCACAAGCTAACATACATGAACACACAGTGGCTTTTCTGCATCACTCGAGGAAAAACTAAAACACAACTTTACCCACTCCAGTCCATCTTTCCCACAATCAGGGAATAATTTAGCTCCATAAAATGCTTCTTTATAAAAGATATTTATATAACTGTGATAAAAATTTTTTTAAACAATAACAGCTTAATTGATGGAAGTTGTGATGTATTTGTTTTATAAAAGAACGTTGCATTGTTTTGAGCCATTTGTCTGTCATTTGTTATTTGTTTTTGAGTAGGGCAGAGAAAAATCGATTAAAATTGGAAATCAGATTTTTTTTTTTTTAAAGGCAAATTAACGTTTTTTTACAATCTGAGCCTTATTTCGGCAATAAAACAAGTAGTTTTACTCACCCATAGAATTTTTCTGTCAATTGGAGCAGTATCGCAGAACTTATGTTGAGCCGTTCTGTTCTAGTAATGATCCCGTATCCGTTAACATGGTGCTGTATCATATGCTCGGGGCATTACTTTGCGGTGTCCAAATAACACAAACTTTAGCACTTTTCAAATCATAGAAGCCCGATGTCTTAATGTAAGATTTCGTTTGAAGCAAAAGTGGCCTGTAATCCGAGATTTAGCCATAGTTTCGAGTAGATGAGGACGCCAGTGCGCATGCGCGGACTGTGCTCTCAGCTCCCGGGACCCAAACATGAAACGCAAAGCTGAAAACTATGGATAAATCTCGGATTACAGGCCACTTTTGCTTCAAACGAAATCTTACATTAAGACATCGGGCTTCTATGATTTGAAAAGTGCTAAAGTTTGTGTTATTTGGACACCGCAAAGTAATGCCCCGAATACAAATGCTAACGGATACGCTACAACATAACTTTCTTCAAACAGCTCCAAATGACACGAACGTGATATGGGTGAGTCAAACGACTTGTTTTATTACCGAAAGAAGGCTCAGATTGTTACTTTTCCTTTAAACCAGAGATTTTATTTTTAGGCCATATCGCCCAGCTCTACAATTTCCTGCATTCTAGTGCATTTTAGATTGACCATAGCCTATCTCTGGTGTCTTCAGTTGATATCCTACACAGTCCCACGGCCCTCGCAGCCCACTAGTGCAAAACAGAAAGTTTTTTGCGGCCCTCAAGGTGGCACTTATGGCCCAAGTTGGGGCCGCGGCCTTGTGGTTAAGAAGCTGTTCTAATGCGTGAAAAGTCCCTCAGTCGTCCAGGTAGAATCCATGATAACAGGAGAAGTTCAATTTGTCAACTGGACAAAGTTTGTTTGGTTGAAAACGTTTCGCCGCTCATCCGAGAGGCTTCGGCTTCGAGAAGCCTCTCGGATGAGCGGCGAAACGTTTTCAACCAAACAAACTTTGTCCAGTTGACAAATTGAACTTCTCCTGTTATCAAGCTGTTCTAATGTATGGCCAACAGAGCATTAACCTATCAAAGGTATGGCCAGGCTATTATTCCTAACCAATTACTATGCCCAGCATTCTATATGACATCAGTAACATTACAAATACCAAATAACCAGGACCTTGGACCTTGGAGTGATGATGAAATAAAAATGAAATGATAAAAAAATGAATTGATCGGGGAAAACATTTGTGGATGTGACTTGTGGAGATGATTCAAACTCCAGAGAATGAGACAGAATAAAAAACAAAACTCGCGCTTTTATTGTGGAGGCGGATGTGGGCGTGGTACGTGGTACGTGCGGCTTGACGTGGAGCTCCGTGATATGAAATGATGAAAAAATGAATTGATCGGCGAAAACATTTCACTCACACACACGCACACTCACACACGCACACACAGTCACACACACACGCACACACACCGAGAACCGGAGCACACGGGCCGGACAGCGTGCTGCTTCCACTGCGCTACCCGCCCCGTGGAGCCTGCTCCGCGGCTGCACGTGAGGACGGATCCCAGGGTCACAGTGGAGCTGTGGGGCTGAAGCGGCGCGAGGGAAAAGAGGAATACTGAAGAATACTGTGGAATATTGTGGGTTTGCGCTTGGATTCCAGGGGCAGAGCTGCACACAAAGCCCAGAGCGGAGGAGCACCGTGCAGCATGCCGTGCACGTGTTCATGCAGACAGTGGGACACGGAGCGGACCAAGCGCAAAAATGAGGCGCTATCCTCGGATCACCTGCCCCGTGCTGCCGCTGCTGCTGGACGCTTTGTGCTCGGGTAAGCGGGTTGGCGAATCGGCGAATCAGAAGTCGTGGAATTTTGGCGGAGCAAGAAACAAGAAACGGCAACAAAACAAGAAAACGTGATTGACAGGTTGAAATGACATCAAATGCACTTGACCAATTGGGGGGGAAGGAGAACATTTTGGGTGGGCATTGCCCACCCCTGCCCACTTCTAGATCCGACCGCGCGTCTCTTGGAACAGTAGTCGCAGTGGCATTTAACTTCAGCTCCTCAAACTCCAAATTTTGTTTTTCTTTGAGCTTCTCTGCTTGAGCAATCAGAGCAGCTTGTTCCGCTTGTTCCTTGGTGCAGATGATGTAGTTGAACTGCACTGGCTGGCCCTGGTCCTGTTTGTGCAGGATGCTGGTCTCCGCTTCCTTGGTCCAAGCATTGGTCTTCTTGCATTCATTCGTCAGCAGTTGGTCCTCTAGGCATTTTCCATGTACTTTGGCACCATCTTTGCACTCATTCTCCTGCTCGGGTTTCTTGCATCATGTAGTCCACCATTTTGGTTTAATTTGCCTTGCAATGACAGAATTGCAATCTGATAGAATTCAACAGCGCAAAGAGGAGGCTATGGTGACAGATACGCTGAGATCCAGATATGCGTTTTGTGCATTTATTACAAAAAGAGCGCACACAGCTATGACAGCGCAGCAGGATGAAATGGAACTCATGAAAACCAGCAGGATGAACAGATTAACGTGAAAGATGAATGAATGGTTTGCGTTCAACAAAAAATACGGCTACACCCCAACCCTGACTCTCTCCTCTGTGTGACAGGTGAGTGCGCGCTTTTACACGTACACATTTCCGTACGTGCACACACCCACACTCACGTGACCCACCGCCTCTGCCGCACACACACACACAAACGCACCGTGCACCTCATCTCAGTTATGTCTCCTACACAGAAGGAAGTTGGTCGGCGTTCAATACGTCGCCGATGATTGGTCAGAATTAGTAAAAATTGCGGGAAAGTTGTTACCTGGCCAGCCAAATGATATCTCTCTGTATTTCCTATACAGCGCGATACCATCTGGACACCCTCCATCCACTCTCGCTCCTCCGGTTACAAACGGACTCCGCGATTCTGATTCGTTCAAAGATGGTGACGTCAGTGCACCCGCCTTTGCCCGCAAAGTCACTCTTAGGCAGCGGAAGTTCCGCCTCAGTTTTGAATCAAGATGGCGCAATCTCTGATTGGTTCACTTAGCTGTCTGTCTACGTGCAACTGCAGCGCATTCTGTGGATCAAGCGTTACCAGACTCACTCGCTGGTACAGCGATGAGTCATGGATTCTTCCAGGCAAGGAAAGTTGCGGTGATTGGTCAAAATTGCAACACCGCCCTGAATTCGCGGGGATTGGCTGAAGTTGCGTTGAAGTTGCAAATCACAACATCGCGAATTCCTGGAGGGTATGACTAATCTCGGAGTTCGTTTTCTCCTTGTAATAATTTAACCTCTTCACAAAAAAAGGATGACTAATGAGCCTGTCTTACACATTTACAACTCGATGTCGTTGCAGCACGGTAAAACGACCGTGTTGCTCCAGCTATCGTTTTCTTCATGTGTAATTACATGAGAATACAACAGAACAGGCAGTAGTGCACCCCCAAATGTGCAAACCATGTATCAAATTTCTTTATTTTAAATCAAACCTAGAAAATGGGGCACTGATATTACAGGGAAAATGTATCAGAAAAAGGTTGTTTTGACAAATTGTGAAATTCTTCAAAATGTCAAGAAAAAAAAATGGCCTGCTGTTTATTTCTAGATCTCCATTTGTATTTTTCATCATTTTCAATAATGTAAGTTATTTTGAATTTAATTAAATTTTAACAATATGTCCATTGCACCGGATGACATTTTCAAGAAAGCCCAGGCTTTAAATGCAGTTTTAATCAACGTTTTTTTTTTCTAGGGACATGTATGAAATGATAAAATATACACTTAAATATAACAGAAAATCTACACATTTTGTTTGCCATTATATTTTCATTTTTGAAGCTTTTTGAAACTGCAAAACATCACCGACCCATTTACAACTTCATGGACACAAAAGACACCCATCACCCTTAAAGTAGACTACAGACAAGTTCAGTGTTCATGACACAAGACTGCACGTGTATGTGTAAGTGTGTATTCTCTTGTCTCCTGCAGATGCCCAGCTCCCCTCTCTGAGTCCTGGTCTGACTCCACAGATTAAAGAAGAACACGACATCAAACAGGAGGAAGATCAGCTGCAAGTGTGAGTCTCAGACACTTTCAAATTGCAATTCTTTATTTTGTTATTCATACTTATTCATTTCTATTACAAATATTCAGATTGGGTTTGAAATATACAAATGTCTCTTATATTTTTTAGGTCTGTCCCAGAGTTTAGTGCTGTGAGCGTGAAGACAGAAGAGTCCTCACCGCTTCAACAAAGACAAACTGAGCAGAGAGAGGACACACAGGGAGAGGACATCAGAGCAGAGACACATGTCCACTCAGAGACTGAGGGAGACACAGAGCACTCTTCTGATGCTGACAGTGATGAAGACTGGAGAGCTCTACTCAGCTGTTCACCTGCACACAGGGACACAGGGGCTGATGGAGACCACCACAACCAAGTTCAGGCCAGAGCCAGAAGCTCCACTGCACAAAACTCATGTCTGTCCCCTAGATACATGTCTACACCAGAAACCAGAGCCACTGTGGACAATGGAGACATGTCAGGAACTGGTGAAGGAGCTGAGAGCAGGACACACAAGTGCTCTGTTTGTGAAGAGAGATTTGGGTCTAAATATAAACTACACATGCATAGGAGAGTTCACACAGGAAAGGAACCATTCGGCTGTTCAGTCTGTAAGAAAACATTTCCTCAAAAGAGTAGTCTTGAAACACACATGAGGATACACACAGGGGAGAAACCATTCAGCTGTTTATTTTGTAAGAAAACATTTGCCCAAAAGAGTAATCTTGAAAAACATATGAGGTTACACACAGGGGAGAAACCTTTCAGCTGTTCAGTCTGTAAGAAAGTATTTGCTGATAGCTCTGGTCTCAGATCACACATGAGGACACATACAGGGGAGAAACCATTCAGCTGTTCAGTTTGTAAGAAAGTGTTTGCTGCAAGCACTGATCTCAAAAGACATATGAGGACACACACAGGGGAGAAACCATTCAGCTGTTCATTTTGCAATAAAACATTTGCCCTAAAGGCTCATCTCAAAACACATATGAGGACACACACAGGGGAGAAACCATTCAGCTGTGCTATTTGTAAGAAAACATTTGCTCAAACTGGTAATCTTGAAGCACATATGAGGTTACACACAGGGGAGAAACTTTTCAGCTGTTCTGTTTGTAAGAAAACATTTGCCCAAAAGAGTAATCTTGAAACACATAAGAGGACACACAGGAGAGAAGCCATTCAGCTGTTCAGTCTGCAAGAAAGTGTTTGCTCATAGTTCTAGTCCCAAAAAGACATATAAAATTACAGGACTACAGATGGAAATTAGCTTTCAAGATATAATCCGGTATAAACATCTCTGCCTTGGCATTATGTGGCTGTACATTGTCCTGTTAAATAAATGAAATGAAATGTTAACACACACAAGGGAGAAACTATTCACCTGTTTGTAAGAAAACATTTGCTGAAAAGAGTAATCTTAAAATGCATATGAGGATACACACAGGAGAAAACATTCAGGTGTTCATTTTGTGGTAAAACATTTGCCCGAAAAGGGTCTTGTCAAATCACATATGAGTACACACACACAGACTGTTTATATAAATGGTGTAGCTAATGCTGTAGCCGCAGTGTTTTTTTATTTATTTATTTTAAGGGCTAAGTTTGATTGTAAATAAATTATAAATTTGAATGTGTAAATACTGTATATATAACAACTAATAAACCTAATCAGGCCACCGGTGTTGTTCACTACTGGACTTCAGTGATTTTAAGCACATTTGTGTCATGACATGTTAACCAGAACTCCAAATCACCATTCTGCGCTAGCCACGGTTTGTCCATAACGAACACCATTTTCGAGCACAAGGGTGTCCACCAGTGCACGTGGCACCAGGACACCCTAGGACGGAGGTCGATGATCGACTTTGTTGTCGTGTCATCTGACCTCCGGCCGCATGTCTTGGACACTCCGGTGAAGAGAGGGACAGAGCTGTCAACTGATCACCACCTGGTTGTGAGTTTGGTCCGCTTGCAGGGGAGGAGGCCGAAAAGACCTGGCAGGTCCAAGCGCGTACACCTCCGGGAGAGCTTCTCCTGGATTCCGGGGGAGGCTGGGGACAGGGAGTCTTGAGTGGGCTGTGTTCTCGGCCTCTATTGTCGATGCAGCCGCCCGTAGCTGTGGTCATAAGGTCTGGTGCCTGTTGTGGCGGAAATCCCTGAACTCTGTGGTGGATACCGGAAGTAAGGGATGTTGTCAGGCTGAAGAAGGAGTCTTATCAGGCCTTGTTGGCTCATGGGGCTCCTGACGGGTACCGGCGCGCCAAGCGTGCTGCAGCCCGGGCGGGAGCAGAGGCAAAAACTCGGGTTTGGGAGGAGTTTGGAGAGGCCATGTAGGAGGACCATCGGACAGCCTCAAAGAAATTCTGGCAAACCGTCCGGCGCCTCAGGAGGGGGAAGCAGTGCTTCACCAACACTGTTTACGGTGGGGGTGGGGAGCTGCTGACCTCGACTGGGGATGTTATCGGACGGTGGAAAGAATACTTTGAGGATCTCCTCAATCCCGCCGTCACGTCTCCCGAGGAGGAAGCAGAGGCTGGGGACTCGGAGGCGGACTCGTTCATCACCCTGGCTGAAGTCACTGAGGTGGTTGGAAAGCTCCTCGGTGGCAAGGCCCCGGGGGTGGATGAGATTCGTCCTGAGTATCTCTGCATGTTGTGGGGCTGTCTTGGCTGACACGTCTCTGCAACATCGCATGGCGGTCGGGGACAGTACCTCTGGACTGGCAGACCGGGGTGGTGGTCCCTCTGTTTAAGAAGGGGGACCGGAGGGTGTGTTCCAACTATCGGGGAATCACACTCCTCAGCCTTCCCGGTAAGGTCTATTCCAGGGTGCTGAAGAGGAGAATTCGACCGATAGTCGAACCTCGGATTCAGGAGGAGCAGTGTGGTTTTCGTCCCAGCCGTGGAACACTGGACCAGCTCTATACTCTCCGCCGGGTGCTCGAGGGTGCATGGGAGTTTGCCCAACCAGTCCACATGTGCTTTGTGGATCTGGAGAAGGCATTCGACCGTGTCCCTCGTGGGGTCCTGTGGAGGGTGCTCTGGGAATACGGGGTTCAGGGCCCTTTGCTAAGGGCTGTTCGGTCCCTGTATGACCGGAGCAGGAGCTGTGTTCGCATTGCCGGTAGTAAGTCGGACCTGTTTCCGGTGCATGTTGGACTCCGCCAGGGCTGCTCTTTGTCACCGGTTCTGTTCATTATATTTATGGACAGAATTTCTAGGCACAGTCAGGGGCCGGAGGGGATCCGGTTTGGGAACCACAGGATCTCATCTCTGCTGTTTGCAGACGATGTTGTCCTGATGGCTTCATGGAACCGGGACCTCCATTGTGCATTGGGGCGGTTTGCAGCCGAGTGTGAAGTGGCTGGGATGAGGATCAGCTCCTCCAAATCCGAGGCCATGGTTCTCGACCAGAAAAAGGTGGCTGGCCCTCTCTGGGTGGGTGGAGAGTCCTTGCCTCAAGTGGAGGAGTTCAAGTATCTCGGGGTCTTGTTCACGAGTGAGGGGAGGATGGAGCGCGAGATTGACAGGTGGATCGGTGCAGCGTCGGCAGTGATGCGGACCGTTGTGGTGAATCTACGTTCCTACCCTCACCTATGGTCATGAGCTCTGGGTAATGACCGAAAGGACAAGATCGCGGATACAAGCGGAGTAGAGCTGCTGCTTCTCCACGTCAAGAGGAGCCAGCTGAGGTGGCTCGGGCATCTGTTCCGGATGCCTCCCTCGGGAGGTGTTCCGGGCATTTCCCACCGGGAGGAGGCCGCAGGCCGGAGGGACTATGTCTCCCGGCTGGCCTGGGAACGCCTTGGGGTCCCCCCGGAGTAGCTGGAGGAGTTATCCGGGGTAAAGGAGGTCTTGCCATCCCTGCTTAGACTGTTGCCCCCGCGACCCGGATAAGCGAAAGAAAATGGATGGATGAAAGTTCAGGTAAACTGGCCATAACCAAGGCACAAATAAGACACTGTTATTGCTTTTTGATCTAACAATCTCAGCTAATGGACTTTCCCCACAGAAAAAGAGAAATGCTGTAAACTGTTCACACTGTGAATATTGTCAATATGTTTGAATATTGATCTGTAAATGTTATGTGAATATCCTTTATTTGTGTAAAACTATTAATGGTTCATAATGTAATGTGATGGCTATTTCACAAAACCTCTGTTATTGCTTTGCCAGAAATGTTCCACAATACAGTAACCCCTCGTTTATCGCTTGGGTTAGGTTCCAGAAATAACCCGCAATAAGAGAAATCCGCGAAGTAGGACAACTTTATATTTTACAATTATTCTACATGTTTTAAGGCTGTAAACGCCTCACCACACACATTATACACTTTTCTCAGACTGGAATTAACGTTTTCTCACATTTCTCTCTCGTTTAAACACTCAAAACTTTTGTAGATTTTCAACAAAATGTATTAAGAGTGACGCGGGGGGGAGGGCACGGCTCCGGGAGCTGGGATCAGCTGAGACTGTCAGAGGTAAGCCGGTGTCAACACACGTAACTTTTAGAAGGAAACCCATACAGATTAACATAAAAAATAAAATAAAAAACGCACTATCCCTTTAAGATCAACAGAGAATTGGATGTTACACCATGCTGGCTCAGTTCAGTTATTTTAATGCCAACATGACCCATATTTTTTATTTTAAAGACAGGGTATCATGGTAAAACAACGTTTTTAGCTTTCTACCATGTTATATGTAAGATGTTGCCTTATTTTTTTATTCATTTAAGTGCATATTTTCTTCTGCACTTGTTTGTAGTAATTGAAATATTTGCCTGAACAGTAAAAGTGAACCAAAACCACAAAACACTTCTGTTTATTTATCTCTTTATTTACTTGTTTACATCAAAAATAAACATTCTCAAAATCTCTTTCACTCTCACTCACTCTTGTGCTGTAGCGTTCACAACTGAATAATTTAGATTCAAACTCTTTATTGTTTCACTGCAAAAACAGAACTCCACATGAGTTTAAACGACTGAAAATATTGAGCGTGTCTGAGGAGGGAGGGTGAGTTTTACTGGGATCATTTAGAGACAGTATTGGCCATATTACAAGTTGAGAGCGATTTGGGTCTCATTTGAAGTTACTGCATTCTGTTGTTGTGTCCTTAGGCAAGACACTTCATCTAGTTAGTGAATGTGGTGTGTGAGATTGGCAGCCTCGCTTCAGTCAGTTTGCCCCAGGGCGGCTGTGGCTTCACCACTGTGTATGGTGTGAATGAATAATACAAATATAATATAAAAATACTATGATTGAATTATGAATAAAGCTACAGCATGGAACATTCTGGAAGTGGCACATCACCTGCATGATTCCATGGAAACAGGGAGTTAAATGCCTGGAAGCTTTGAGCATGGAAACAAGCAGGAGAATCAGGTTTGTGGAGATGCAAGCCCGCTCACAGTAAAGATGCATGTTTTTCAGTGCAATAGACATATAAAGTTGCATGTTGCTGTAGTTTTAATACTGTTATGACTGATATTATTGCAGTCATTTAAACTCCAGTAGTCGTCTGTTTTGGCAGTGTGGCGGTGGGCACTTGCTGGAGCAGAGATGAGGTGTGGTTCATGAGGAGTCCCAGAGAAAAGAATCATTGTGTAAAACTTTGGCCAGTTTTTGGTTGAAGGGTCTGTAGAAATGTCCCAGAAGGTCTTTAGTCACAGGCAGCATGGGGCCCAGGCTCCTGTCGGCCGGACGGCGGGTGTTAGACGCCGGGTTCCTCGTGATGTCAGACTCCAAATCCTTCGATAACGGACCTTAAAAAAACACAGAATCACCCTTTAGTGTCAAACAACAGCCAAAATACAGAAGGCCCATATTACACCATGTTCTGATCCATGTTCTAATGTAGTTTCCTCATCACAAACAGACCTGGAGTCGTGTTTTGTTTCATTCACACATGTTTAACACACAAACCCTGTAAGCCCTTTGTGTGTTAAACATTAATGAATGAAACAAAACACAACTCCAGGTCTGTTTGTGATGAGGAAACTACATTAGAACATGGACAAAAGCTCACAAGAGCCCATTTTGTGTAATATAGATCCTTTAAATCCACAGGTATTTGAGACTGACCGAGGCGGAGGAAGGAGAAGACTTGGCCCATGGTGAATTTTGTGTTGGAGGCGTGATCTTCCAGCCTGAGGACCAGGATCTGCTCCGGACTGAACACAGAGAGCCAGTCCATGAGGAACACGATGTACAGCCCGATGTGAAGACGAACCTGAACAGAGAGGTGTGAGACAGAGAGACTCAGGCTACGTTTATATGACGACGGTCTGAACAGAAGACGCAAAAGTGGCGTCGCGTCTTCACTTTTTATTCCGCGTTTAGACAAGCGTTTTCGGGAGGAAATCTGCGTGCGTACGGTGACGCAAAAGTGTGTGGAATTGGATTGGGTATGCACGCCAGGCGGCTAGGTGGCGCTGTGATACATTATCACTATGTCCGTGCGCATGTGTAGAGTCTTCATTCTTCTCATCTGCGCCGCGAAAAGCAAAATAAAACATGGCTACTGGTAGCAAAAAAACATTAGTGTGGTCAGACGAAGAAGTTCAACTACTGCTTCAGACCACGGTAGACGACAAAGCAACAAAGGTGCAACAAGGTCCTGCCAAACAAAGTACACTGAAATATGGACCGATGTAGGAATGAACAATATATCGGCATTAACACCGATATTGGCCGATATTGCCAAATTTTTAACATATCGGTATCGTCCCGATGTGTAAAAGTGGGCCGATATTAACAACTGATATTTGTCAGTACAGTAATCCCTCGAATTAAAGGAAAATTAACGTTTTTTTACAATCTGAGCCTTCTTTTGGCAATAAAACAAGTAGTTTTACTCACCCATAGCAGTTTGGTGTCAATTTGAGCAGTATCGCAGAACTTATGTTGAGCCGTTCTGTTCTACTAATGATCCTGTATCCGTTAACATGGTGCTCGGGGCATTACTTTGCGGTGTCCATATAAAACAAACTTTAGCACTTTTCAAATCACAGAAGATCGCTGTGTCAGGGTAGACTTTTAGTGGATTCCAAAACGCTAAAAGTCTACGCTGACACAGCGATCTTCTGTGATTTGAAAAGTGCTAAAGTTTGTGTTATTTGGACACCGCAAATCAGTGCCCCGAGCACTCACGCTAACGGATACGGGATCATTGGTAGAACAGAACGGCTCAACATAAGTTCTGCCATACTGCTCCAATTGACACCAAACTGCTATGGGTGAGTAAAACTACTTGTTTTATTGCCGAAAGAAGGCTCAGATTGTAAAAAAAAAAACGTTAATTTTCCTTTAACGTTTTCTCACATTTCTCTCTCGTTTAAACACTCAAACTTTTGTAGATTTTCAACAAAATGTATTAATAGTGAAGCGTGTGGTGGGGTGGGGGGTGGGGGGGGTGCGGACATGTGCGCTCATCGAGCTCAAATCCGTGATAGTGCTGCATGACCGGCGCGAGACCACGCGTCCCACCTGGGGCTGCGAGCATGAAACCCGTGCCCAAACCGTGCCTCCTCTAGACCAGGTCTAAACCAGGATTAAACCACGGCATGCGGCTCTTTGCCTGGTTTCTTGCGTTCGTTCATGTTGGGGTTTGATGTGCTCGGACTGCAACCGCATCCACGGTCCTGAGGAGGAGGCATGCAGTCCGAAAAGAGCAAAGGCAAAGAGCCGCACGCGGTGGTTTAATCCTAGTTTAGACCTGGTCTAGTCCTGGTTTAGTCCAGGTCTAGACCTGGTCCAGTCCTGGTCCAGTCCTGTTTTAGTCCTGGTCCAGTCCAGGTTTAGACCTTGTTTAGACCTGGTCTAGACCTGGTTTAGTCCGCGTTTAGTCCTGGTCTAGTCCCGGTCTGGTCCTGGTCTAGTTCCAGTCTGGTCCCGTCCCCCCCGCGTCCCCCATCTATAACATCAATCGGCAAAGGTCCCTTAGCCAATCAGGACGCAGAACACAATGTTACACTATAAAAAAAAAAGTTACACTATAAAAAAAAAAATTTAATTGGGGGAAGAAAAAAAAAAGGAGGAGTCAAAACGCGTTTTGAAAATAAAAGAAGACATTCAAAAATTCATTTAGTATGATTTTCAGTCTATAAAATGTCATCTCAGAATTAAAAATAAATAAAATATCAGTATCGGCCGATATCAGCAACATTAATATCGGATATCGGTATCGGCTAAATTTTCACATCGGTGCATCCCTAGACCGTGACGCGTACGCGACGTCAGCAGATTTGACCAGAGTTTTGCGTCTTGGGCAGTGTAGACGAAAACGCTACGTCGGAGTGTGTTCAAGTTTTCCACTTTGGAGGGCAGTTTCAGTTTTTTGCGTTTTTAAGCCCCCAAAATGCCATCACCGTCTAAACGAAAGACACTTCTGATAAAATATTTAGTTGTTTTTACCCGTAAGCGTTCTCGTGTAAACAGGCCCTGAAAGAGGAGTGTTTTACTTCTATGGGGTATAACTGCGAACACATTACATGTTTACCTTTGATTCTATATTCACTTTGTGGATGCTCTGAGTCTCCTCTCTCCTTGCTCTTTGTGCTAAGTCACTCCCCCTTCAGAGCATCACATCAGGTTTGTGAAGTCGCTGTGTACAGTTTTGAATCATGTTTTTTTATGGCGGAGCATGGGGGAGTCATTTAGGCATTTTTTGCCCTTGTTTACATTATGGTTGCTAGGTAACAGTTATGAAATTAACTTTACTTATGTCACATCTGCTGCCCATGTCCAAGAAGTAGTAGTAGTAGTATAGTAGTACTAACAGGCATAGCTTGGTTGACTGTAGTATTGTAAACACAGGAGTGCAGACTGGATTCGGACACACAGCTCTGGAACAGCAGCAGAGACTCAGACACTTTGTCGTGGAAATCCTCAGCCGATTTGTTTGAGATTCCGAAGTACAAATAATCTGAGTATAATCTGAGAACACAACAGATAATCTGAGTACAGTCTGAGGAATATATATGTATTTATTTGTATATATTTGTGTATATATGTATGTTTTCCCTCACCTCTCGACGGGGTCCCGGAGCATGACGATGGCGCGGGCTTGGGGCTGCAGAGCGTGGACAAAGTCCTGCACCAGAAAAGGAGGTTCTCCCTCAGTGGAGTTTTCATAAACGTACAGCCAGGCGTTATTATCCCACATGGTCGACGCACTCGCCTCTCCTACAACACACACGACACAACACACACAACATGAACTTTAGTTTTTGTTTGTTTTTTATTGTTGGCGGCACGGTGGCTGAGTGGCTAGCACTCATGCTTCACAGCAAGAAGGTTCGGGTTGCTCGGGTCTTGCATGTTCTCCCTGTGTCTGTGTGGGTTTCCTCCGGGCACTCCTGTTTCCCCCACCAACCCAAACATGCTCCCGCTAAAATCCTCCAGTTTGGGTCCTGACCAAGACTAAATAACAAAATCATGGGGATGATCCCCAGGTCAAATGTAGAAAACGATTTCTCCTGTGTGAGATCAATAAAAAGTCAATTTTCTAATCCTTAATCATTGTAAGGCACTTTGTGTTACATTTTGTTTATGAAAAGCACTTTATAAATAATGTTTGATTGATTGATTGATTTAGTCAAACATATGATCAGCTCTTAAAGGGACAGTGTGTATGATTGGTGGTACATTGATGGATGGTGGGTATTGCAATTCCTGTCCTAGCTACGGCAGACCTCGAGGGTCACCCAGGCGCGCCGTAACGCGGACAGCTCGCCGTACCCGGAGGTGGGTTCCGGCAGCCACGCACGAACCGCGCGCACGTGTGAAACGCACCCCGCGCTGTGCGTGGGTGGGGGGAATCGGGAACCGGACCGCGGTAGGTACTATGTCCTTCTTCTTTTCCTCTTAGATCAGTGCTTCTCAAATAGTGGGGCGGGCCCCCCTGGGGGGGCGTGGCGTGATGCCAGGGGGGGCGCGTATGACCCTGGGAACCATGTTTTTTTGCTGTACTGTACTAGAACTAAGTGTAATTGCACATCAACAACAGTAGTTGGCAGTGGAGTTCTCACATGCGATTTACGCACAGTCTCACCATTAACAGAACATCCTCTGTCACAGAAAAAACACGTATATTCCACTGAGTCGTGTCCTTTAGTCCGACAGAAGCTGACGCATCAGTGGCACAAGGAGAGAGCTTTTTTTTTTCAGTGCTTTTAGCTTTTGCAAATGAGGTGGTTTTAAGTTTCATTTCTGTAAAATGTAAACAAATGTGCGCAAAGCTGCATTAAAAACACATTAATATTTGAGTCCTCAGTGCAGTCTTTGTTGTAAGTTTCTTTCTTTTTTTTTGTTTATAATGTTAATAAAAGGATACAATGGTGTTCTAATAACAATTTTCTAGACAAATAATACTATTTATAGTCGCGCGCAGGAAGGGGGGCGTGAAATATTTTCTTCTTCCTAGGGGCGGCGTCACAGAAAATAATTGAGAAGCACTGTCTTAGATGAAGGTGCTTGCTCCTGCGATGTATGTGCGGAGTAAGTGTGATCCGGCAACATGCTTGTCGTTGTTTATCCAAACGCGTACTATCTCATGTGAAAACCACGAGCCCTTTGACAACTACTGTATAAAGAAAAGGCGAAGGCGGAGCCCAAATGTCATTCTGCGGCTCTCGTAGTTAAAATGGATGCCTCCACATGGGGAAGATCCCCCTTTTATGCAGGTATATCTAAGTGAAAAGGCTTGGAAAACAATGTTTTTTTGAATGGGTATCTTCAATTTCGGTAATTAACGGGTAAAAATCTTACACACTGTCCCTTTAATGAAAGCAATCAGAAAACACAGAACGTCAAGATGAATATTTGAAGTATTTTGTGAACTGTGGCAAAAGGAGAAATTAAATTCATCAACTGGACAAAGTTTATTTGTTCGAATACGTTTCTCAGCTCATCCAAGGTGCTTCTTCAGTTCTGGTCAGATGCTGGTGAACACTGCATATATCTGCCTAAAGGGGGCGCTAACTACAATGAAATGTCTCTGAAACTACCACACCTACTTGTTTACAGTTTGTGTTAGTTAGGTGGGCCTGTTAGATCTGCAGTGAGAGTGGAGTGTGGGTCTTGTTAGCAGAACCATTCAGGACCATAATGGTGTTTTCACTCCTCTGGACCTGACCTGCTGCCCTATTGTTTTCTTTGTTTGTTTTGATTTAGGTTTGAGGATAGAGTTATAGATGGAGACAAATGAAGGATTCTCTTTTTTGACAAAAATAGCCTCTTTAACTCCCCGCTCAAACCAGTTCTTTTCTCTGGCCAAAATCTGGACCTCACTGTCCTCAAAGGAGTGGCCCGTGGTCTCTCCTCTCTTACCTATGATGAGGTGTGGCTGGCTGGCTGCTGTGGGGTCTCTGGTTGAATTCCCTTGAATCTGATGCGCTGCCTGATCGAAGAGGTCCAGATAATCCTCCACCGGAAACCGATCATGACGCACACTCAGACGGATCAGACCTAAGACACACAAGAGACACACAGAGGCATTTTAGAGATTATAAGGATACAGTTTGAACGTTCTATATTACTCAAAATGAACTCTAGTGAGCTTTAAGCCATGTTTCCTCCTTAAAGGTACAGTGTGTAGAATTCGTGGCGCATAGGTGGATGGTGCTATTGCACTTCCTCTTTTGGCTACGGCAGACCTCGAGGGTCACCCGGGTGCACCGTAACGCGGACAGCTTGCGTACCCGCGCGCACACGGCGCTATGCGAGCCCTCGCCGACAACTACGGTATAAATAAAACGCGGTCCCGTTCACTGTTTTTTTTTTCTTTTCGCATGAAAACACACATTCCCGATCGTGTACCATGACAATCTACACATCAAATGAAACCTTACAGTCTCCTCTTTTTGACTATGCAATTCATTTCTCGGCACAACAATCACTCCCCGAGCACATGGGGCTTTTATACGGAAAAGCACAAAACGAGGTTTGTTACTTTGCTTACCTTTGAAGGCTCTGGACAGGTCAAACTCTGTATTTCACCATAAACTTGGTCTCAATCTGTCCGTAAGGATCCAGCGAATAAAATCCAGTAAAACAATTTAGTCCAAAACACGTGTTAGATCCATTACGAGTCTGATCCGGCAGCATGCTTGTCGTTGTTTACACAAAACCACGAGCCTTGCCGAAGTCGGAGCCCAAATGTCCTTCTGCGGCTCTCGTAATCAAAATGGCTGCCTCTGCATGGGGAAGATCCCCCTTTTATGTGACTATGTCTAAGTCCAAAAGAATATTTTGATTTCATGATGGAAGTGAAAAGGCTTGGAAAACAATGTATTTTTGAATGGGTATCTTCAATTTCAGTAATTAACGGGTAAAAAATCTTACACACTGTCCCTTTTAAAAAAAGACCTGGAGTTGTGTTTTGTTTCATTCACATGTTTGAATAACTCTTTATTATTTGTCTGTCTACATCTTGTAACTCAAAATACTGTTCCACCTTGTGATGTCATGGAACTGTAGTTTTCAAGTTCTATTTACCTTTAGTTCAGAAAAGATTGGCAATTCTAGAGCTAAAATTATCCAAATGATTCCAGTGAAGAGCCGTGTCTCACTTCTCAGAGTGCACAGTTTGGAGCAGTGACGGACTGGGCGGTCTGACATTTGGGCACATGCCAGAAGGCCCCGACGATGCCCACCGCAGCCCCGAAACCGCATTGCCTCGGCCCACCCGCTAGGTATTCGGTCGTTACGTGCCTCCATCGTCCTAAAAATTCCGCCCTATTGCTGACCCGTTCGGTATTTATACCACTTACAACTACATATATTTATTACAGTGACAGTGGCACAGTGATGATGTGTTTAAGGTTTTACATTATTTTATTTTGCCGGGATATTTCTTCCTACAATGTTAAAAATGTGTACAGGTTGTGCACAGTTAAAACAAATATATGCGTATTTTGTATTTGTTTGCGACAGCTGAAGTAAAGCACTGCCTTACGGGAAATTCCCCCCGAGTTGCTACCAAGAATTGACCAATCACGGCACTAGTTGCTACCAAGAATTGGTAGCATATGAAGTGGAAAACACTTTATACGGAAGACAATAGTAAACCTTTTTGAGGAAGTTAGTACAACACAACATTTAATCACTTTCACGAGAAATACAACGGTGAAGATTGTGGTCGTGTGGTCAATTTAGTCAAAGTAGAAGAGGAGACAGACGGACGGTCGGATACTTAGCATTATAGTTTAGTAAAATGAATCGAGGAGGAGCCACTAAGCGACACATGGAGGTAGTGATCGGGTTGCGGAGAAGAGCATTTATTAACGGCAAGAAGGTAAGACACTTTTTTTTTTAAATTATGGCTGGATTGAGCATTGATTTCCATTATTTTAATGCAGTTGTTTAATGCATGGGGCTGACGTCTGCCGCTGTTACCTGATGTGCTTTGTGTGTGTAGCCCACTGTTTTTGGTATTTTATTCTGCGCGGTTCTGTGCTGGCATGTTGTGGTTGTCGACTAAAGTCATGATTGATGGGTTAATCAGAGCATCATGTATGGTATTGCGCGCGTCCAAAACTGCTTTATGTATAAATTAGGGGTGGGTATTGGCAAAGAAGTCACGATTCAATTCGAATCACGATTCATATGCCACGATGCGATACTATCACGATGCATCAAGATACTTGAATTATTGCGATGCATTGCAATATATTCGACATACTTCGGTGAAAATGTACCCAAAAAAAAGAGGATAACTTAAATATCAGTGGCTGTGTATCTGGGTAGTGTCTTCAATTGATACAAAACTCTGAGCAACTCAATTCAGAACTGAATTTATTGAATAACAAAAACAAATAAACCAAACCAATAACAAAAAAAGTGCATAGGATTTTTTCTAAAACAAAAAATGATGTTCAAACATTTTCCATTTTGGAGGTAGCTACCATCATAACAAACAATACCCTTTCACAAAGAAAAACGTGCAGAGGATTTATAAAAAAAATATAAACTAATTATTTATTTATTTATTTATATTAAATATAAAATTATTAAATATAAAATTATTAATTAATAATAATCGATTTTTGGCATCAAGAATCGATGCAGTATATTGCGAAAGTTAGTATCGCGATGCATTGTCATGACGATTATTTTGCACACCCCTAGTATAAATGCCCCCCCCCCCCCCCTCCCTTTTTCACGCGCTTGGTCCACGCCCCGATTTCCATGGAAACGACTGCGGTCTTCAGCTCGCGTGTTAACTGGGACAGCAGTCGTCGCGCCGGATGTGACGCACATGCCCTTCAAAGCACGCTCCGAACTGTGCACTCTAAGAATTGAGACACGGCTAAGGTTTATGTGGAGCACTTCCTGTATTGAGTTTGTGTGTTAAACATGTGTGAATGAAACAAAACAAAACACAACTCCAGGTCTGTGATGAGGAAACGACATTGAAACAAAATGTAAAGTGCCCATATGCCCTTTAAAGGGGGGGTATTTGACTTCTGTGGGGTATTTACTGTAACACGTCACATTTAGATCTCCGTGTTCCTTTTACTGTTTGGAAAATTCACCAAAACAACATGTTAACAAGTTTTATAAGTTTCACTACCTTTGCAACACATCCCACTAATGAAACTGCTGCACATCACGTCAGGTTTGTGAAGTCGTTGTGTACCGTTTTGTCATGTTTTTTGTTTTGTCGTGTGGGAGTGTGGGTGAAGTAGGCTTGTGGGCGTAGCCTCGTATAGAATCTTGCAGCTAAACGTAAGGAGGGTTTGAATAGAGCCCGGGAGAGATCTCTAGATTACTCAAACATGCATGGATGACTCTAAGGATCTGTTTACATGGGTAAAAACAAGAAAATATTTTATCGGAAGTGCCTTTCGTTTAGACTGTGACGGCGTTTTGGGGGCTTAAAAATGCAAAAAAGTGAAACCCCCCTCTAAAGTGGAAAACATGAATACGCTCCGCCGTAGCGTTTTCGTCTACACTGCCCAAGACGCAAAACTCTGGTCAAATCTGCTGTCGTGTACGCGTTTACGTCACATCGGTCCATATATCAATGTACTTTGTTTGGCAGGACCTTGTTGCACCTTCGTTGCTTTGTCGTCTAATGTGGTCTGAAGCAATAGTTGAACTTCTTCATCTGACCACACACTTTTTTTTTTGCTACCGGTAGCCATGTTTTGTTTTGCTTTTCGCGGCGCAGATGAGAAGAAGGAAGATTCTACGCATGCGCGCGGACATAGTGATAATGTATCGCAGCGCCATCTAGCCGCCTGGCGTGCATACCCAATCTATTTCCACACACATTCGCGTCACCGTATGCACGCAGACTTCCTCCCGAAAACGCTTGTCTAAACGCGGAATAAAAAGTGAAGACGCGACGCCACTTTTGCGTCTTCTGTTCAGACCGTCATCCTATAAATGTAGCCTAAAACCTCTTCAGACATGTTTTTGATGAGGGAATTATGATGAAAGGATTGATTTGAGAGTTAAAAGCTGGTTGTGTTGTGATAGCGCTCTGAAGGGAGAGTGACTTAACCAGGAGAGCAAAAGCAGAGGGGAGACTCAGACCATCAAAAACGAATGTGAAACTTATAAAACATGTTAATTAGGGATGCACAATATATCGGCATTAACATCGGTATCGGCCAATATTGCCAAACTTTTAACATATCGGTATCGGCCCGATGTGTAAAAGTGGGCCGATATTAACGACCGATATTTGTCAGTACAGTAATCCCTCGAATTAACGTTTTCTCACATTTCTCTCTCGTTTCAACACTCAAACTTTCGTACATTTTCAACAAAATGTATTAATAGTGAAGCGTGGGGGAGGGGAAGTGTGCGTGCGGACATGTGCGCTCATCGTGCTCAAATCCGTGATAGCGCAGCATAACCGGCGCGAGACCGCGCGTCCCACCCGGGGCTGCGAGCACGAGACCCGTGTCCAAACCGTGCCTCCTCCTCGGGACGGCGTCCACGGTCCTGAGGAGGAGGCACGCAGTCCGAGCACATCAAACCTCGACATGAACGAACGCAAGAGCCACACGAAATCAGGCAAAGAGCCGCATGCGGTGGTTTAATCCTGGTTTAGACCTGGACTAGTCCTGGTTTAGTCCAGGTCTAGACCTGGCCCAGTCCTGGTTTAGTCCAGGTTTAGTCCTGGTCCAGTCCAGGTTTAGACCTTGTTTAGATCTGGTCTAGACCTGGTTTAGTCCACATTTAGTCCTGGTCTAGTCCCGGTCTGATCCTGGTCTGGTCCTAGTTTAATTCCAGTCTGGCTCCCCCCGTGTCTCCCATCTATAACATCAATCGGCAAAGGTCCTTTAGCCAATCAGGACGCAGAACACAATGTTACACCTATAAAAATAAAAAAAAGTTACACTATAAAAAATTTAAATAAAAATAAAATAAAAAAATCATGAGTCAAAACACGAAGACATTCAAAAATTCATTTGGCATGATTTTCAGTCTGTATAAAATGTTATCTCAGAATTAAAAATAAATAAATATCGGTATCGGCCGATAACAGCAACATTAATATCGGATATCGGCTAAAATTTTCACATCGGTGCATCCCTAATGTTAATACAGCGTTTTCAAGTAGAATACCCCCCTTGTAATATTTTAACTATTATATTAGAATCTGCTTTGGAGGCATCATGAAAAGAATCAAGAAAAATAAATCTTTGCTAACATTTTAATTTTAATTTTCGAAGCTATTATCCGACGATTACCCTGTGTACCTCGTCTCAGTCCCGTCTCATTTTCACTGAAGATTAGAAAAATTCTCAAATCACATTAAGAGCGATCACTACGGGCCATTCTCCAGCAATATCTGTAATTAATTAGTGCGCAAATCCAAGATCAAACTCAAAACGACCTGAAACTAGATATTATCTGTAAAGAATGACACAATTTGCAGAGCTAATTTTAACTTAAAGGTGCACTGTGTAACTTTTTTCACAGGTTTATTCAATTACATGTGTTTTTTATAGCTTGAAAATATGAATAATTCTTACTTTAGGTTGGGCTTGCCTCGCCACAGATCTGACCCATAACACTACCTGCTTGTGATTGTCTCCATGGAGATAGAAAAGTTGAATGCCAGAGAAGAAAAGTTACGCAATGCACGTTTATTTATTAGTCTATATTCTCACGCGTCATTTTGAATTCTAAAATGTACGGGGATAGACCCTTTCGGTGTTTGTAAAGAAAACTCATTTCTGTCCTGTAAATGTGACTTTTTTAGTATCAATACACGCGGGAAATGAATATCTAGTTTCAATACTAGTTTTAATATTTGATTTTTGATACTTTTTTCAGCCCTAGTGGAATACAGTAATGCTTGGAGATTTAATTGGGTGAGATGACAACTTTCGCCACATGGGGGTGCTGCAGGTCTTTAAAAGAGCAGGAAAACAGCGCCATCGGAATACATAGAAATACAGTTCCATTTTAATCACAAATAAATGATAATACATTGAAGTAACAATGTACTTAAAGGGCCAGTATTATACTATTTTCTGATATATGTTATAATGTAGTTTTCTCATCACAAACAGATGTTTCAATCACACAAAAACCCTATATACAGCTCTGGAAAAAAAATAAGAGACCACTGCATTTTTTGTCAAAATCAGCATCTCTACATGTATTACAGCCATTCCATTCCAGCATCTGTTGAATTCTAACACAAACACAAAGCTGAGCTACTTCAGCTCTTGCACCAGGAGTGGAATAAAGTCACCCAAGAACAATGTGAAAGACTAAACCAGGTCTAAACTATAGGACTAAACCAAGTCTGAACCAAGACTAAACCAAGTCTGAACCAAGACTAAACCAGGTCTAAACCAGGTCTGAACTGAGACTAAACCAGGTCTAAACTATAGGACTAAACCAGGTCTGAACCAAGACTAAACCAAGTCTGAACCAAGACTAAACCAGGTCTAAACCAGGTCTGAACTGAGACTAAAGCAGGTCTAAAGTAGGACTAAACCTTAATCTGAACCAGGTCTAAACCAGGGATGAACCATGACTAAACCAGGTTAAAAAGGGGACTAAACCAGGATTAAACTAGGATTAAATCAGGCCTAAACTTGGACTGAACCAGGTCTAAACCAGGACTAAACCAGATCTGAACCAGGACTAAACTAGGGATAAACCCAGTCTAAAAAAAGACTAAACCAGGTCTAAACTAGGACTAAACCCGGTCTGAACCAAGACTAAACCAGGTCTAAACTAGGACTAAACCCAGTCTGAACCAAGACTAAACCAGGTCTAAACTAGGATTAAACCCGGTCTGAACCAAGACTAAACCAGGTCTAAACTAGGACCCAAGAACAATGTGAAAGACTTGTGGAGGCCAAAACGCATGAAAGCTGTGATTAAAAATAAGGGTTATTGCACCAAATATTGATTTCTGAACTCTTCTTAAGTGTAAACATTAGTATTATGTTGTTTTAAAATGAATTTGATCTTGTTTCTTTGCATTGTTTGAGGTCTGAAAGCATGTATCTTTTTTCTTATTTTGACCATTTGTCATTTTCTGCAAATAAATGCTCTAAAAGATAATATTTTTATTTGGAATTTGGGGGAAATGTCAGTAGTTTATAGACTCAAACAAAAACGTTCCTTTAGCCCAAACACAAACCTATAAGTAGTAAAATCAGAAAAACTGATCATTTTGCAGTGGTCTCTTATTTTTTTTCCAGAGCTGTATTTAGGCTGAGTTCTTCTCTCAAAAACTCTCTAAAAACACTCTGTTCCACCTTCTGATGTCACGTGGTAATACAGGAACAGCTCCATTGTGTTTTTAAACTTCATACACATTCACTAGAATCATTTGGATGAATTCAGTCTTGGAATTGCCAATTTCTACTGAACTAAATGTATCACGTCACAAGGTGGAACAGCGCATTTGGAGCTTTGGAGATGTAGACAGACATGATAATAAAGTGTTACTCAAACATGTGAATGGAACAAAACACAACTCCAGGTCTGTTTTTGAGGAGTTAATGACATTATAACATGACTTAAAGCTCACAAGAGTCAGTTTTGCGTAATATAGGACCATTAAAGATCCCATGACATGGTACTTCTTGATGCTTTTATATGGCTCCTTAATGGTTCCCTAATACTGTAAATGAATCCTTCTTCAAAATCAACACTCAGTGCATGAGAAACAGATAAGATGAGAAAGAGTTTTTTTTTTTCTCTCTCTGAACAGGCTATTATGGGCGTTGTTGCTTGAATGCAAATGAGGAGAAAAGAGCTGGCCTATAGTAGAGGGTGGGGGCGTGGCCAAACTCTCCGCTCTGAGCTATCAGCTGATCCATTTCTGTGTTTTTGCACGGGGGAGAGATTTGAAGCGTTCCATTGAAAAATAAACACATTTCCACAGAAAATAAAATTAAACCACTGCTGTTCAAAGGTCCAGAGGCTCAGATAAAGGACTTCCGAGCCTAGAAACACTTGGACGTGCCTCCAGGCAAATAAAAAAACACATTTCGCATTGCCTAGCGCATTCGCAGTCCAAACTCTCTGGGCGTGATTTACAGAGACGCTGAGTACAGACAGACGGGGGTGGAACTGCATTTGCATTTCTTTTTTCGATCTGACGTCAATAAGGTGCCTTGTTCAAAATCGCCCGTTTGAGCTCCGATTTTTTGTAACGCAGAAAAGGATCGCAAATGCTCAGTTTAGACATTTCGCAACTTTTAACCATGGGGGGGCCTAAACAGGGTAGGGGAGCTCACATTAACGTTCAAAAACCTCAGAAAGTGAAAATGTCATGCCATGGGACCTTTAAAAGTAGCCAATCCCAAACAAATAACACTGGTCTGCAAGCAAAATGCTTCCGGAACAAAAGTTGTGAATTTTTTCTTGGTTTAGGTCACTAATAAAGAAAAAATAACGTGACGATGTGACGTCACATCGAAAAATGCAGCTCCACCCCCCGTCTGGATGTCTACCCACCGTCTCTGTAAATCACGCCCAGAGAGTTTGGACCGCGAATGAGCTACGCAATGCGAAATGCGTTTTTTTATTTGCCTGGAGGCACGTCCGAGTGTTTCTAGGCTCGGAAGTCCTTTATCTGAGCCTCTGGACCTTTGAACAGCAGTGGTTTAATTTTATTTTCTGTTTTATTTTCATTGAAATGCCTCTCCTTTCTTCCTCCGCGCTTACACACGCGGAAGTGGGTCACAGAGCACAGCGGGGGTTTAGCCCCCCCCACCCGCAGCTCTCACCTATCTCTGTCCTTCTCATTTGCATTCAAGCAACAACGCCCAAAATGAGTTGTTCAGAGAGTTATTTTTTGACTCTGACTGTGTACATGTGTCTTTCTCATGCACTGAGTGTTGATTTTGAAGAAGGATTCATTTACAGTATTAGGGAACCATTAAGGAGCCATATAAAAGCATCAAGAAGTACCATGTCATGGGACCTTTAAGATATTTCTTGTTTATTTCTTGACAGATAAAGAAGTGCAAGTTAAATATTTTCAAAATATCAATATTATTTTTAAGCAAAAATGCCTAAATCTATTGTATAAACCAGGGGTGGGTAATTATTTTCCCCCAGGGGCCAAATGAGAAGCAGAAAATATTGTGGAGGGCCAAAAGTTTGAAGTCTACTCTGGTGATTAATTTTATTTCTACGCTGAAATCAGTAAATGGCATTGTTTACAGAAGCTGGTAAGTTCTGTGTTATTATTAAAAACTGAATTTATTCAGTAAAATAATTCAAAACAATGGTCATATCTTTATATAGCGCTTTTCCACCTTCAAGGCACCCAAAGTGCTTTACAACAAGGAACCACTCACCCATTCACACACCAGTGTACGCAGACACTGGGGGCGAGGTGGGTTAAGTGTCTTGCCCAAGGACACAACAGCAGCATTCATCTGTGGGAGCTGGAATCGTACCAACCAACCTGTGGGTCAGTGGATCTGACCGCTCAACCACTGATGTTTCTTATGTCAAGAGTGGGATTTGAACCACCAACCTTTGGATCAGTGGACAAACGCTCTACCAACTGAGCTACTGCCGCCCCATGTGAAACATTTGTAACTCTTTTTCAGTCACATTAACCCCACAATGCTTTCTGAGTTTAACTTTGTATTAAGACACCACAATGTCTTTGTTTGCCAAATAATATACAAGATATGTCACTGCCAAACTGTGTAGAAAAAAAGTCAAAGTTAACATGTTTAGTGTTTCTTTTTTCTTGATCAGTGAGAGAAATCTCGCCTCTGTTGAACTTTAAGTGCATCAAAGTCAGGTTCATGTTTGAGGTGCAGATGTGAAGT
Source organism: Paratrypauchen microcephalus (assembly GCA_036785185.1). Taxonomy (NCBI): domain Eukaryota; kingdom Metazoa; phylum Chordata; class Actinopteri; order Gobiiformes; family Gobiidae; genus Paratrypauchen; species Paratrypauchen microcephalus. The sequence continues at coordinate 1,102,618 of JAVJIX010000208.1, forward strand.
CCGACAGATGATCATCAGTACAAATGCATCAGGGCAAATTCATTATGTACAATTTTGAAAGAAGGTTTTATTTTCTTAATTCCAAACAACCTTTTGCAGGCCGTATTTGGCCCCCGGGCCCTGAAATACCCGGGTCTGTTATAAAGAGATACAGTGATTTTGATGTGATTTTGATGTAAAACAATATCATTAAATATCTTGAATACATTAGCTAACCAGCACAGTTAACAATTGTTTTTCAGTTCATCTTATCGTCAATATAAATGACATTTAGCCACTTTTATCTCGGAAGCAGATCGAGTCGAAAAATTTGTAGACCAGTGTAATGAGAAGTTTCAACATTTGTGGATCAGAATTTTGGAGATTTCTTTCAAAAACAATAAATCTGCCATAGACCCCTTCTCCATCTGAAATTATAACATCAAATTCTATACGCAAAATGTTTCTGAATGCTTTTTAGCTGCTCCTTTGCCCTGTACCTGTCTCTCCCTCGTTATTTCAGCTCCCACTGACTGAATGGAGCGCCTGTGTGTTCAAAACGAGTAGAGCGGGCTTTGAAGCATGCCTGTACACGTGTGCATCGTTTGGCTTGAATAGAAAAAGCAGCTCCGTTATAAATCAGATACGAGGTGACGCTGATCCTGTGCAGTCTGGGCCCCGGGGCCGCTCTCGGCTTTGATATGAAAGAGGAGCGGGCGTTTTCCCCAGACGCCAATATAGAAGAGAGATTCTACAGAGAAATACGGGACTATAGGTGACAAAGTATACCAAGAATCACAATGTGAATGTTTGCAATTATAACATAGTGTTGACAGAAGGTCAACACTATGGGATAAACCAGAACTAAACCAGGACTAAACCAGAACGAAACCAGAACTAAACCAGGACTAAACCAGAACTAAACTAGAACTAAACCAGGACTAAACTAGAACTAAACTAGAACTAAACCAGAACGAAACCAGGACTAAACCAGAACTAAACTAGAACTAAAGCAGGATGAAACCAGGACTAAGCCAGGACTAAACCAGGACTAAACCAGAGCTAAACCAGGATGAAACTAGAACTAAACCAGGACTAAACCAGAACTAAACCAGGATTAAACCAGAACTAAATCAGAACTAAACCAGAACGAAACCAGAACTAAACCAGGATTAAACCAGGATTAAACCAGAACTAAATCAGAACTAAAGCAGGATGAAACCAGAACTAAACTAGGATTAAACCAGGATTAAACCAGAACTAAATCAGAACTAAACCAGAACGAAACCAGAACTAAACCAGGATTAAACCAGGATTAAACCAGAACTAAAGCAGGATGAAACCAGGACTAAACCAGAACTAAACTAGAGCTAGACCAGAGATAAACTAGGACTAAACCAGGACTAAACTAGAACTAAACCAGGAATAAACCAGGACTAAACCAGAACTAAACCAGAGCTAGACCAGAGATAAACTAGGACTAAACCAGAACTAAACCAGGATGAAACCAGAACTAAACCAGGACTAAACCAGAACTAAACCAGGACTAAACCAGAGCTAAACCAGGATGAAACTAGAACTAAACCAGGACTAAACCAGAACTAAACCAGGATTAAACCAGAACTAAACCAGAACTAAACCAGGATTAAACCAGAACTAAACCAGAAAGAAACCAGGACTAAACCAGAACTAAACCAGGACTAAACCAGAGCTAAACCAGAACTAAACCAAAAAGAAACCAGGACTAAACCAGGACTAAACCAGAACTAAACCAGGACTAAACCAGGACTCAACCAGAACTAAACTAGGACTAAAGCAGAGCTAAACCAGAGCTAAACCAGTATGAAACTAGAACTAAACCAGGACTAAACCAGAACTAAACCAGGAAGAAAACAGAACTAAACCAGAGCTAAACCAGAACTGAATCAGAAAGAAACCAGGACTGAAAACCAGAAAGAAACTAGGACTAAACCAGAACTAAACCAGGACTAAAGCAGAGCTAAACCAGGACTAAACCAGAGCTAAACCAGGATGAAACTAGAACTAAACCAGGACTAAACCAGAACTAAACCTGGACTAAACCAGAACTAAACCAGGACTAAAGCAGAGCTAAACCAGGACTAAACCAGAGCTAAACCAGGATGAAACTAGAACTAAACCAGGACTAGACCAGAACTAAACCAGGACTAAACCAGAACTAAACCAGGATGAAACCAGAACTAAACCAGGACTAAACCAGAGCTAAACCAGAACTAAACCAGAAAGAAACCAGGACTAAAAAACAGAAAGAAACCAGGGATAAACCAGGACTAAACCAGAACTAAACCAGAAAGAAACCAGGACTAAAAAACAGAAAGAAACCAGGGCTAAACCAGGACTAAACCAGAACTAAACCAGAACTAAACCGGGACTAAACCAGAACTAAACCAGAGCTAAACCAGAAAGAAACAGGACTAAACCAGGACTAAACCAGAACTAAACCAGAGCTAAGCCAGAACTAAACCAAGATGAAACCAGACCTAAACCAGGATTAAATCAGAACTAAACCAGAACTAAACCAGGACTAAACCAGAACTAAACCAGGACTAAACCAGAGCTAAACCAGAACTAAACCAGGACTAAACCAGGACTAAACCAGCCCTGACTACACAGGTAGAGTTGTGATTGTAGCTCCTTTACGCTCGGATTTGTACATTATTCATGAGAAGTAACGACTCTTTGACTTCCATCCTGAAGATAAAGCACTTAGCAACTGAGATGGAAATCAGAGAAAACATCTCCATGGAGACCAGAAATGTTACCCAGTGCACTTTTAATCTTCCACATCCTGATTGTAGCAGCTGATGTTACAGAGGAAACCTGACTCATGTACAGATTAAGTTTGTGGTGAACTGCAAACTAAAAACAGGAAGCGGTGCAAAGTCTGAAACGTGCACACCGTCTCCACACCATCAGCTTCATCGCTGCAACTTTCCACACCAACACCACCTACATGTAATGTGTGGTCAGATCTAAACCAGGACTATATCAGGACTTAACTAGGACTAAACCAGGTCTGAAATGAGACTAAACCATGGACAAAGTAGCACTATACCTAGTTCATATTGTTTAGACCTGGTTTAGTCCTGGTTTAGTCCTGGTTTAGTCCTGGTTCAGTCCAGGTTCAGTCCTGGTTTGTTCCTGGTTTAGTCCTGGTTTGGTTCTGGTTCAGTCCTGGTTTACTACTGGTTTGGTCCTGTTTTAGTCCAGGTTTAGTTTTGGTTTGGTCCTGGTTTAGCCCTGGTTTGGTCCTGATTTAGTCCTGGTTAAGTCTTGGTTTGGTCCTGGTTTAATTCTGGTTTGGTATTGACTTAATCCTGGTTTAGTCCTGGTTTAGTACTGGTTTGGTCCTGGTTTAGCCCTGGTTTGGTTTGGTTTAATTCTGGTTTGGTACTGGTTTGGTTCTGGTTTAGTCCTGGTTTAATCCTGGTTTAGTCCTGGTTCAGTCCAGGTTCAGTCCTGGTTTGTTCCTGGTTTAGTCCTGGTTTGGTTCTGGTTCAGTCCTGGTTTACTACTGGTTTGGTCCTGGTTTAGTCCAGGTTTAGTTTTGGTTTGGTCCTGGTTTAGCCCTGGTTTGGTCCTGATTTAGTCCTGGTTAAGTCTTGGATTGGTCCTGGTTTAATTCTGGTTTGGTATTGATTTAATCCTGGTTTAGTCCTGGTTTAGTACTGGTTTGGTCCTGGTTTAGCCCTGGTTTGGTTTGGTTTAATTCTGGTTTGGTTCTGGTTTAGTCCTGGTTTAATCCTGGTTTAGCGCTGGTTTGGGTTTGGTTTAATCCTTGTTTGTTCCTGATTTAATCCTGGTTTGGTCCTGGTTTACTCCTGGTTAAGTCTTGGTTTGGTCCTGGTTTAATTCTGGTTTGGTATTGACTTAATCCTGGTTTAGTCCTGGTTTAATCCTGGTTTAGTCCTGGTTTAGTCCTGGTTCAGTCCGGGTTCAGTCCTGGTTTGGTCCTGGTTTAGTCCTGGTTTGGTTCTGGTTCAGTCCTGGTTTAGTACTGGTTTGGTCCTGGTTTAGTCCAGGTTTAGTCTTGGTTTGGTCCTGGTTTAGCCCTGGTTTGGTCCTGATTTAGTCCTGGTTAAGTCTTGGTTTGGTCCTGGTTTAATTCTGGTTTGGTATTGACTTAATCCTGGTTTAGTCCTGGTTTAGTACTGGTTTGGTCCTGGTTTAGCCCTGGTTTGGTTTGGTTTAATTCTGGTTTGGTTCTGGTTTAGTCCTGGTTTAATCCTGGTTTAGCGCTGGTTTGGGTTTGGTTTAATCCTTGTTTGTTCCTGATTTAATCCTGGTTTGGTCCTGGTTTACTCCTGGTTAAGTCTTGGTTTGGTCCTGGTTTAATTCTGGTTTGGTATTGACTTAATCCTGGTTTAGTCCTGGTTTAATCCTGGTTTAGTCCTGGTTTAGTCCTGGTTCAGTTCGGGTTCAGTCCTGGTTTGGTCCTGGTTTAGTCCTGGTTTGGTTCTGGTTCAGTCCTGGTTTAGTACTGGTTTGGTCCTGGTTTAGTCCAGGTTTAGTCTTGGTTTGGTCCTGGTTTAGCCCTGGTTTGGTCCTGATTTAGTCCTGGTTAAGTCTTGGTTTGGTCCTGGTTTAATTCTGGTTTGGTATTGACTTAATCCTGGTTTAGTCCTGGTTTAGTACTGGTTTGGTCCTGGTTTAGTCCTGGTTTAGCCCTGGTTTGGTTTGGTTTAATTCTGGTTTGGTTCTGGTTTGGTCCTGGTTTAGTCCTGGTTTAATCCTGGTTTAGCACTGGTTTGGGTTTGGTTTAATCCTTGTTTGGTCCTGATTTAATCCTGGTTTGGTCCTGGTTTACTCCTGGTTAAGTCTTGGTTTGGTCCTGGTTTAGTCCTGATTTAGCCCTGGTTTGGTTTTGGTTTAATTCTGGTTTATAAAGAAAAGCTCAGTCTTGGTTTGGTCCTGGTTTAGCCCTGGTTTAGTACTGCTTTGGTCCTGGTTTAGTCCTGGTTTAGCCCTGGTTTGGTTTTGGTTTAATTCTGGTTTGGTTCTGGTTTATAAAGTACAGCTCAGTCTTGGTTTAGTCCTGGTTTAATCCTGGTTTAGACCGGTTTCAGACTTCCTTGATTAAAAGGGTCAACAGAAGGTCGCGCGTAGTTCTGTTTTGAGCTCTGGATGTTTATCATTCTGAGCGTGTTGCGAGTTTGCGTTTCCATTATCGCGCTACATCTGCTGTTCTCAAACTTTCCACACCAGCGCCGCCTAAAAAGACAAAATGTGGTTTTCTGAGTCCAACCAGATCTAAACCAGGACTATATCAGGTCTTACAAGGCCCATATGACGACATTTACACACGTTTAACACACAAACCCTGCAGACTTAGGCCGAGTTAGGCCTTCTCTCAGACAGAAAACACCCTGTTCCACCTCGTGATGTCATGTGGTAATACAGGAAGTGCTCCACTGCGTTTTTAAAGATCTTTTCTCACACAAAACTGACTCTTGTGAGTTTTAAGTCATGTTATAATGTTGTTTCCTCCTCAACAACACACCCGGAGTCGTGTTTTGATTGTGTGTTTGTTTTGTGTGGTGTGTTTCTTTTGTATTGTGTGTTTCTTTTTGTGGTGTGTTTCTTTTGTGTGGTGTGTTTCTTTCATATTGTGTGTTTCTTTAGTATTGTGTGTTTTTGTATTTTGTGTTTCTTTAGTATTGTGTGTTTCTTTTGTATTTTGTGTTTCTTTAGTATTGTGTGTTTCTTTTGTATTTTGTTTTTCTTTAGTATTGTGTGTTTCTTTTGTATTTTGTATTTTGTGTTTCTTTAGTATTGTGTGTTTTTTGTATTTTGTGTTTCTTTTGTATTGTGTGTTTCTTTCGTATTGTGTGTTTCTTTTTGTATGGTGTGTTTCTTTTGTATTGTGTGTTTCGTTCGTATTGTGTATTTCTTTTGTGTGGTGTGTTTCTTTTGTGTGTATTGTGTGTTTCTTTTGTGTGGTGTGTTTCTTTAGTATTGTGTGTTTCTTTAGTATTGTGTGTTTCTTTTGTATTGTGTGTTTCTTTTGTGTGGTGTGTTTCTTTCATATTGTGTGTTTCTTTAGTATTGTGTGTTTCTTTTGTATTGTGTGTTTCTTTTGTATTGTGTGTTTCTTTTGTGTGGTGTGTTTCTTTCATATTGTGTGTTTCTTTAGTATTGTGTGTTTCTTTTGTATTGTGTGTTTCTTTTGTGGTGTGTTTCTTTCATATTGTGTGTTTCTTAAGTATTGTGTGTTTCTTTCATATTGTGTGTTTCTTTAGTATTGTGTGTTTCTTTTTGTGGTGTGTGTTTTGTATTGTGTGTTTCTTTTGTGATGTGTTTCTTTCATATTGTGTGTTTCTTAAGTATTGTGTGTTTCTTTCATATTGTGTGTTTCTTTTGTATTGTGTGTTTCTTTTTGTGGTGTGTTTCTTTCATATTGTGTGTTTCTTTAGTATTGTGTGTTTCTTTTGTATTGTGTGTTTTGTATTGTGTGTTTCTTTTGTGGTGTGTTTCTTTCATATTGTGTGTTTCTTTCATATTGTGTGTTTCTTAAGTATTGTGTGTTTCTTTCATATTGTGTGTTTCTTTCATATTGTGTGTTTCTTTAGTATTGTGTGTTTCTTTAGTATTGTGTGTTTCTTTTGTGGTGTGTTTCTTTCATATTGTGTGTTTCTTAAGTATTGTGTGTTTCTTTAGTATTGTGTGTTTCTTTTTGTGGTGTGTTTCTTTAGTATTGTGTGTTTCTTTTGTATTGTGTGTTTCTTTTGTATTGTGTGTTTCTTTTGTGGTGTGTTTCTTTCATATTGTGTGTTTCTTTCATATTGTGTGTTAAGTATTGTGTGTTTCTTTCATATTGTGTGTTTCTTTAGTATTGTGTGTTTCTTTTTGTGGTGTGTTTCTTTAGTATTGTGTGTTTCTTAAGTATTGTGTGTTTCTTTTGTATTGTGTGTTTCTTTTGTGGTGTGTTTCTTTCATATTGTGTGTTTCTTTCATATTGTGTTTTAAGTATTGTGTGTTTCTTTCATATTGTGTGTTTCTTTAGTATTGTGTGTTTCTTTTTGTGGTGTGTTTCTTTAGTATTGTGTGTTTCTTTTGTATTGTGTGTTTCTTTTGTGTGGTGTGTTTCTTTTGTATTGTGTGTTTCTTTTGTATTGTGTGTTTCTTTTTGTGGTGTGTTTCTTTTGTATTGTGTGTTTCTTTTGTATTGTGTATTTTGTTCGTAAGATAAGATAAGATAAGATAAGATAAGATAAGCCTTTATTGTCTCTTCAGGAGAGAAATGTTGTTTGGACATGAGAGAGTGTGATTTATAATAAACACTAAAAACAGCACAGCAGACAGACACATAAGAAACATGTATAATACATGAACAAAGGAAACATGCAGCATATAAAAAGACTGCCATTGTTAGTACAAACTGTTTAAAACACACACACACATAAAAACCCTACAGAAAAGTTGCATCCCCACACACACACACATACACACACGCACACACCCGCTAAGACCTACTATTCAGTAGTTTAATTGACCAGGGAACCAATGAAAATTTGAACCTATTTGTTTTACAGTTTGGGACCCTGTATCTTCTTCCTGATGGCAGCATTTCATATTCACTGTGCAAAACGTGCTCGTCATCCTGTAGGATTTTCAAACCCTGCCTTTTCACTGTTTCATCAAATAAAGCTTGCAGTGATGTGGGAGGGGGCATGCCCATTATTTTCCCCGCTCTCTTAACGAGAGTTTGCAGTTCAGTTCTCAGTTTAACAGACAGGTTCCCAAACCATATAATGATCCCATATCTAATGATGGATTCAATGGACGCCCTATAGAAGGCCATCATTATTTCTTGCTCCACCCCAAACACTCTCAACCTCCTCAAGAAATGCAGACGTTGGCTAATTCGTCTGCTTAAAAAATCAACATGCTGGCCCCATTTTAATTGGGAATCAAATACGACCCCTAAGTATTTATATGTGTAGACCTGCTCCACTGCCTCCCCATTCAGAGTCACCACCTGATGGTTTCCTATGGACCTGGGGTCAAAGACGATTTCTTTTGTCTTATTCACGTTTAACACCAGATTATTTGATTCACACCACAACACAGCCCTGTCTATTTCTAACTGATAGACCGAGGCATCAGAGTCCTGTGTCAGCAGACTGAGAATGACAGTGTCATCTGAAAACATGATTATGTGATTGCTTGTGTGGTGATTTCTGAATTCATTAGTGTACTATGTGAATAATAGTGGTGAACTCACACAACCTTGTGGGACACCTGTGTTGATTGTCAGTGTGTCAGAGAGTGTAGAGTTGATCTTAACCTGTTGTGATCGATCAGTGAGAAATGCATTGTACCATTTTATCATTACAGGGTTAACATGCATTTGATGTAACTTCTCTAACAGAATATGAGGCACAATTGTATTAAAAGTAGGGCTGTCAGTTTAACGCATTAATTCGATTAATTAATTACACTGCTAATTAACGCGTTATAAAAATTAACGCAATTAATTATGAGCGCAATTCAATGCGCGTGCATTTTAAATTTGGCGTGCGGGGCCTTTGAACGGCGAGTTTATTTATAAAAATGTGACGGAGCAGATCCGTTTCTAAGCCCCCTGTCCTGTCCCCGCGGAGAGCACGTGAAGACGCCGGGGAGAGCACGTGAAGACGCCGGGGAGAGCACGTGAAGACGCCGGGGAGAGCACGTGAAGACGCCGGGGAGAGCACGTGAAGACGCGCGCGTCCGTTTCCGTATCTGCTGCGCTGCGCGCGCTGAACCCCTTTCAATTCCCCATAACCTCTCCAGCGTGTTCTGCCGTGACTAAGGGTGCACACTTAAGAAGCGTTAGTTTTGCCCATCCAAATCACGCTATCATTTGCTCACCCCGTGGTGCCGCCGCCTCCTCCCTCCTCCTCCGTGCGATGGTCCGGACACATCCGCGCCGGGTTCCGGGGGTCAGGTGAGCCATGAGTAATTTACACGGACAATTATTTGTATTCTCTGTATATTTGAAGCTGTGTATATTATTTATTGACATTGCATGAAAGCTACTGTACGTGCTCACGTACACCAGAAATATTCACCATTTAATAGGCTAGTGGAATGGTGTAAATGAGCTTTCGAATGAATGTTACGTAATGTGGGAGGTGAATGGGGGTGTACAGCAGTCTTGTCTTGGTTACACTGGAGGTAACGTGCACTGAAAGAGTGAAAGACTGAAAGACTTAAAGGGGAAGTGCGTGAAGAGTCCCTCAGTCGTCCAGGTAGAATCCATGATAAGAGAGAAATTCAATTTGTCAACTGGACAAAGTTTGTTTGGTCGAAAACGTTTCGCCGCTCATCCGAGAGGCTTCGTCAGTTCTGGTTCTAGTGCTGGTTAGACCCTGTTTAGAACCAGAACTGACGAAGCCTCTCGGATGAGCGGCGAAACGTTTTCGACCAAACAAACTTTGTCCAGGTGACAAATTGAATTTCTCCTTTTATCTTTTAAAGGGGAAGTCTGCATTCTTTTCACTGTACCACTATAAATCACACCTTTTTTGCACTGTGGGAAAGCACAATAAACCACCTAAAAAAATTATTTAAAAAAATGCAATTAATTAGATTCATTAATTACAAATCCTGTAATTAATTAGATTAATTTTTTTAATCGCCTGACAGCACTAATTAAAAGCAGAACTAAAATCCATAAATAGAAGCTTGGCGTATGCCTTCGTGTTTTCAAGGTGCTTAAGTATGAGATGTGATGTAGTGCATAAGGCATCAGCAGTGCTCCGTTTATCTTTGTAAGCGAACTGACAGGGTCAAGTAGATGTTGTACTTGAGCTCTCAACTCACCCACCATTATACGCTCAAAAGACTTCATTACCACATTACCACGTATTGTGTGTTTTGTTCGTATTGTGTTTCTTTTGTATTGTGTGTTTGTTTTGTGTGGTGTGTTTCTTTCATATTGTGTGTTTCTTTTGAATTGTGTGTTTCTTTTGTGTGGTGTGTTTCGTTTGTATTGTGCGTTTCTTTTGTATTGAGTGTTTGTTTTGTGTGGTGTGTTTCTTTTGTATTTTGTGTTTCTTTCGTATTGTGTGTTTCTTTCGTATTGTGCGTTTCTTTTTGGGGTGTGTTTCTTTTGAATTGTGTGTTTCTTTTGTGTGGTGTGTTTCGTTTGTATTGTGCGTTTCTTTTGTATTGAGTGTTTGTTTTGTGTGGTGTGTTTCTTTCATATTGTGCGTTTCGTTCGTATTGTGCGTTTCTTTTGTATTGTGTGTTTGTTTTGTGTGGTGTGTTTCTTTCATATTGTGTGTTTCTTTCGTATTGTGCGTTTCTTTCGTATTGTGTGTTTGTTTTGTGTGGTGTGTTTCTTTCATATTGTGCGTTTCTTTTGTATTGTGTGTTTGTTTTGTGTGGTGTGTTTCTTTCATATTGTGTGTTTTTTCATATTGTGTGTTTCTTTTTGGGGTGTGTTTCTTTTGTATTGTGTGTTTCTTTTGTGTGGTGCGTTTCGTTTGTATTGTGCGTTCCTTTTGTATTGTGTGTTTGTTTTGTGTGGTGTGTTTCTTTCATATTGTGCGTTTCTTTTGTATAGTGCGTTTCTTTTGTATTATGTTTCTTTCATATTGTGTGTTTTGTTCGTATTGGGTGTTTCTTTCGCATTGTGTTTCTTTTTTATTGTGCATTTCTTTTGTATTGTGTGTTTCTTTCGTATTGTGCATTTCTTTTGTATTGTGTGTTTCTTTTGTATTGTGCATTTCTTTTGTATTGTGTTTCTTTTGTATTTTGTGTTTAGTTCGTATTGTGTTTCATTCGTATTGTGCGTTTCTTTTGTATTGTGTGTTTGTTTTAAATTGTGTGTTTCTTTTGTATTGTGTGTTTGTTTTAAATTGTGCGTTTCTTTTGTATTGTGTGTTTGTTTTAAATTGTGTGTTTCTTTTGTATTGTGTGTTTGTTTTAAATTGTGTGTTTCTTTTGTGTGGTGTCTGTTTTTGAGGAGGAACCGACATTAGAACATGACAACAGGAGGTTCCGTGTCGCCGCTAATACAGAATCTGTGTGTGATTTTCATTCTGAGCGCGTGTTGAGTTTGCATAATATTCATTTGTGAGTAAACTGCATGGGCAGATTAAAGAGTGTTTCAGATTCTGGTCACTTCTCGGGCTCAGATCCAACAGTAACTCCGTTTGAACAAATATTTAGAGGATTTGAGCAGAGCCGAGATGACAGACCGTAATATCAGCGATGTATCACTGTTACTGAATCTGCTGCAGCGTTCATGATAACAATTTAGACAAAACATTCCAACAAAATATGTATATAAGACTAAGACTAAACTTAGTCTAAACCAGGTCTAAACCAGGTCTAAACCAGACCTAAACCAGGTCTAAACCAGGTCTAAACAAGGACTAAACCAGATCTAACTCACTTCTAAAGCATTTTTAGACATATACTGATCACTGTTTACCGGGAACATCCCACAAGAACTAAACCAAGACTAAACCAGGTTTAAACCAGGGCTAAACCAGGTCTAACCCAGGACTAAACCAAGTCTAAACCAGGTCTAAACCAGGTCTAAACAAGGATTAAACCAGCTCTAAACCAGTTCTAAACCAGGACTAAACCAGATCTAAACCAGGTCTAAACCAGGACTAAACCAGGTCTAAACCAGGACTAAACCAGGACTAAACCACATATAAACCAGGTCTAAAGCAGGACTAAACCAGGACTAAACCAGGACTAAACCAGGTCTAAGCCAGGTCTAAACCAGGTCTAAACCAGATCTAAACCAGATCTAAACCAGGTCTAAACCAGGACTAAACCAGGTCTAAATCAGGTCTAAACCAGGACTAAACCAGGAGTTAACCAGGTCTAAACCAGGTCTAAACCAGGACTAAACCAGGTCTAATCCAGGTCTAAACCAGGACTAAACCAGGACTGAACCAGGTCTAAACCAGGATTAAACCAGGACTAAACCAGGTATAAACCAGGTCTAAACCAGGACTAAACCAGGTCTAAACCAGGACTAAACCAGGTCTAAACCAGGACTAAACCAGGTCTAAACAGATCCATAGCTCCTTTTCTACAGACTGACCAGTATAAGTCATTTCTGAAGTAAGGAGTGATTAATATTTCAGTCACAGTTTTCGCAGAGCCCGCCGAGGTGTCAGATCACATACTCCTTACCCACAATGCTCTGGGGCGCTCATTATTGTGAAGGACTGGAGTCTGTTATTTAAGAGGAAGTGCTCCAAACAGGATATCGATCGAGACCAATCAGAGGGCGGGCGAACGAGACACAACAGCAAAACATACGGGGAGAGAAAGCCATTCAATCCAGAGGCGACAGCAGCAGATTTATACCGAGGATTACCTTCACTTCACTGCCGAAACGAGACCAGGGCTGTCATCCAAAATCAAATACTAATCAATACTAAAACTAATATCCACACTAGATACTCATTTTCCGCAGGAATCGATACTAAAAAAATCCCAATCCCATATAAAAGGATTTTACAAGGTGTAAAACCAGGTCCAATCCAGGTCTAAAACAGGACTAAACCAGGACCAATCCAGGTCTAAACCAGGATGAAAGCAAGACTAATCGAGGACTAAACCAGGTCTAAAACAGCCAGGACTAACCCAGGTCTAAACCAGGACTAAACCTGGTCTAAACCACCCTACAAGAACTAAACCAAGACTAAACCCAAACTGATCAGAACTAAATCAGGTTTAATCTAGTCTATCTAGTTTAGTCTTGGTACTAAACTAGATCCAAGCCAGGTCTAACCCAGGACTAAACCAGGACTGAGCCACAGCTAAAATAGATCAAAACAAGGACTAAACCAGGTCTAACGTAGGACTAAACAAGGACTGAGACAGAGCTAAACTAGATCACAACAAGGACTAAACCAGGATTAAACCAGGACTAATCCAGGACTAAACCAGGTCTAACCCAGATCTAAACCAGGATTAAACCATGTTTAAACCAGGACTAGACCCGGTCTTTTGAGTTGTTGTTAACCAGGTCTAAACCAGATCTAAACCAGGACTAAACCAGGAATGATCAGGCCTAAATCAAGTCTAACCCAGGACTAAACCAGGACTGAGTCAGAGCTAAACTACATCAAAACAAGGACTAAACCAGGTCTAAACTAGGATGAAAGCAAGACTAATCGAGGACTAAACAATTTTTAAACCAGGCCTAAACCAGGTCTAAACCAGGTCTAAACCAGGACTAAACCAGGACTGAGGCTGAGCTAAACTAGATCAAAACAAGGACTAAACCAGGTCGAAACCAGGTCAAAACCAGGTCTAAAACAGCCAGGACTAACCCCAGTCTAACCCAGAACTCCCTCAAGACTAACCTGAACCCTTTTACCTTAGTAGATTTTTCATGTGATACATTTACTAATTTTTTTTTTCACTTTTGTTCCAGTATTATTGTTATTAAGTTCTATTAATTTTATGTGCAGCACTTTGGAAACTGTCTCTGTTTATAAAATGTGCTATAGAAATAAAGTTGGATTGGATTGGATTGGATTGGAGTATTAGTCCTTCTTCCACTGCCGGGCAAAACGGGGTAAAAATATAAATATAAATAAATCTTAAACTGTACCTTTTTCTGTACATTTCTTGACCTGACCTGATAAATAAATACATTAAAAACACCAAACACTCACCAAACCTCTTGCGCGTCCACCAGTGCGGCTCTTTAAACGTGGTGAACTTGACCTCCGGGTGCAGCCTGAGCCGGTCGTACAGGTCCGTGGTCCCACATTTGGGTTGTCCGATGATGTAAAAATACGGCAGACATCTTAATCTGAACCATCTCCCCTCTCTGTTCAACAAATGCTCCCGGAAAGAACCACGGAGCTGCTGGAAAACCGCCCGGAAGCGCCGTGAGTATCGTCCGTAGAAGTTGTTTTGGTAAGGGTCCGAGCTCAGGTTGCCGTTGTATTCCTCGTACCAACACGGATTCTTCAGACCGGGAAGGAATCTGCGAGGAACCACGGAAAATAACTGGAAAATACAGAGGAGGTTTGGGTTATTCAGAGGAGACTGTCTGTAATTAACTAAAGATGCATTACGCTACTTTTCTAGGAGATGGAGATGTTATTGCTTTGTCTAAAATGTTCCACAGTGCAGATTAAACCTATCTCGAGGGAAACAACTATAGGTTACATTACAGGCCAGATCTGTGGAGAGGCGACCCTGTTCACAGAGAGAATTATTGTATTTTTGACCAATAGAAACACTCGTAATGAATAAATGAGGTGTTTAATGTCATACCATGGGACATTCCCGGCAAAGCAAGAACATCTCCATGGAGACCAGCAGGTGGATGCACCTTTACGGTTAAAGTTTCATTTTTCATTCCATTTATTTATTTATTTTGGGCAAGTAAGCATCTTACATTCTTTTAAAAAGTGCAATAACAGAAATAACAATAAACAGAAATAAGTCAAATGAAGCTCACGAGGCTAGCAGTTATAGAGGTGAATTTGTCCCAAGACTAAACCAGGTCTAAACCAGGTCTAAACATGTCTAAACCAGGTCTAAACCCGGACTAAACCAGATCTAAAGCAGGACTAAACCAGGACTAAACCAGGACTAAACCAGGTCTAACCCAGGACTAAACCAGATCTAAACCAGGTCTAAACCAGATCTAAACCAGGTCTAAACCAGGACTAAACCAGGTCTAAACCAGGATTAAACCAGATCTAAACCAGGACTAAACCAGGTCTAAATCATGTCTAAACCAGGACGAAACCAGGTCTAAACCAGGACTAAACCAGATCTAAACCAGGACTAAACCAGGCCTAGCAGGTCTAAACCAGGTCTAAACCAGGACTAAACCAGGTCTAAACCAGGACTAAACCAGATCTAAACCAGGCCTAAACCAGGACTAAATCAGGTTTAAACCAGGACTAAACCAGGCCTAGCAGGTCTAAACCAGGACTAAACCAGATCTAAACCAGGACTAAACCAGATCTAAACCAGGTCTAAACCAGGACTAAACCAGGTCTAACCCAGGACTAAACCAGGACTAAACCAGATCTAAACCAGGACTAAACCAGGTCTAAACCAGGACTAAACCAGACCTAAACCAGGACTAAACCAGGTCTAAACCAGGACTAAACCAGGTCTAAACATGTCTAAACCAGGTCTAAACCCGGACTAAACCAGATCTAAAGCAGGACTAAACCAGGTCTAAACCAGGACTAAACCAGATCTAAACCAGGACTAAACCAGGTCTAAACATGTCTAAACCAGGTCTAAACCCGGACTAAACCAGATCTAAAGCAGGACTAAACCAGGTCTAAACCAGAACTAAACCAGATCTAAACCAGGTCTAAACCAGGACTAAACCAGGTCTAAACCAGGATTAAACCAGATCTAAACCAGGACTAAACCAGGTCTAAATCATGTCTAAACCAGGACGAAACCAGGTCTATACACGGCTGGTTAGCTCAACTGGTAAGTCATGGACTTTCCCCCTGGAGGTTGTAGGTTCAAATCCCCCCCGGGCAATGAGCTAACCAGTGTGGGTCCTTGGGCAAGACCCTTCACGGTACTGCCCCCCGGGCGCCGAAAAAAGATGGCTGCTCACTGCTCCTGAAAAAGGATGGGTCAAATGCAGAAGTCAAATTTCTCCCGTGTGTCACTGTGTGTCATTGTGTGTGAGACCAATAAAGGCTAAAAGCCCCAAGCTTGACTAAACCAGATCTAAACCAGGACTAAACTAGGACTAAACCAGGTCTAAACCAGGACTAAACCAGATCTAAACCAGGTCTAAACCAGGACTAAATCAGGCCTAGCAGGTCTAAACCAGGACTAAACCAGACCTAAACCAGGACTAAACCAGGTCTAAACCAGGACTAAACCAGGTCTAACCCAGGACTCAACCAAGTCTAAACCAGGACTAAACGAGGTCTAACCCAGGTCTAACCCAGGACTAAACCAGGTCTAGGCTAGCAGTTATAGGGGTGAATTTCGAGCTGGGTTCGATATTAGGAATAGGAATTTATTTCTGAACAAAATAGTTAAATAAAAACCCCAGGATCATGTATAGCGGGTTTATACGAACATTTTAAGACCAAAATGACGAGGTTCACTGCAGCAGTTAAAGAGAAAGGAGACAGTATTTCAATGTAAAGTGAATTGGAGCCAGAATCAATGGAGCCAGAAGTGTGCCCATGCTCACTTCCTATTTGGAACGCCACAGCTAGCAGGTTAGCTATGTCCATTTATATATAGTCTATGGTAAAAATCCAAGATAAAACTCAAAATTAGGCTACGTTTATATGATGACGGTCTGAACAGAAGACCCAAAAGTGGCATCGCGTCACTTTTTATTCCATGTTTAGACGAGTGTTTTCGGGAGGAAATCTGCGTGCATACGGTGACGCGAAAGTGTGTGGAATTCGATTGCGCATGCATGCCAGGCAGCTAGGTGGTGCTGTGATACATTATCACTATGTCTGCGCGCATGCGTAGAATCTTCCTTCTTCATGTATTTGACGTAAACGTGTATGCGACATCAGCAGGCTTGACCAGAGTTTTGCGTCTTGGGCAGTGTAGACAAAAACGCTATGGCGCGGCGTATTCAAATTTTCCACTTTGGAGGGCAGTTTCAGTTTTTTGCATTTTTAAGCCCCCAAAACGCCATCACTGTCTAAACAAGCGTTTTTTAACCTTCAGGTTGCGACCCCATGTGGGTTGCCTAGAATTCAAATGGGGTCGCCTGAAATGTCCGGAGCAGTGCAGCCACAATAAGTAGTGACGGGCAAATGAGACGGAGCTCCGGAGCACGTCTCTTTCTTTCTGAAACTGTCTCGCAGCAGCCGCTCACGTGACCAAAGTGTTAAAGTGTCGGTCCCTCCCTCCGCTGCTTCGCTCTGCGTATCAATCGCTTCAGTGTATCGAAGCGTTTCATTGGCTCAGCAAATGTTCCGCTCTGCGATTGGTTCAGAGTGCTTCAGAGTGTTCAACGCGCTTCCTTGGTTTGACAAGCACTAAACTGCAACAGTATAAAAGATGCACCGATATTTCTTAAAAATGTTGGGTAGTGAGGAGTATTGCGTGACGTTAGTGGTGATTTTGGTGACTTCTGGCGACTTTTGGCATTTGTTACATTTTCGATGGCATCTACAAGTGGAAAAAAGCGATCCATTCCCATCCATCCATTTGGGAACTTCCCAAATCATGGGTTGTGTTGGTTTGCGATGGTTAAATTTGTCCACTAGAGGTCAGTGCTTCTCCGAGGCCTCAGACACGTCGAACCATTTGATACAATATTGCGTCTAAGGCTGAGACTGAAACATGATTAAAAAAAATTCTATCGGGTCGCAGGAATGTGTGATGTCAAAATGGGGTCACAGGCCAAAAAAGGTTGGGAACCACTGGTCTAAACGAAAGGCACTTCCGACAAAATATTTTGTCGTTTTTACCCGTAAGCATTCTCGTGTAAACAGGCCCTGAATAATTGGCAAAGAATGACACAATTTGCAGGGTTAATCATAACTTGATTCTATGGATTTTAATACTCAATTTTTACTCAAGATACTTTGCAGTTTTATAATTCTACGTGTATCTCTGTTGGCAGAACGTTCGGTAGTTGCCATGGTGACACAATTCACACCAAACAGACAAAAAAAGTTTTAACATCAAGAAAAACTCAAGAAAGGACAGGCTCCAAAATGGATTTAGACGGTACATTTTCACAAAAATTAAAAACACAGTGGAGCACTTCCTGTATTACCGCATGACAGCACAAGGTGGAACAGAGTGCTTTTCTTTCAGTTTGAGAGAACAACTCAGCCAAAATATGCAGAGTTTGTGTGTTAAACGACACAAAACACAACTCCAGGTCTGTTTGCGATGAGGAAACATTCAAATTCAGATCAGAAAATAGCGCAATAACGGCCCGTTTTAGGCTAATCTTGGGATGATTTTTAAAATGTCAAGTGGTGACACGTGTAATGATGTGGAGAATAATCCGCTTTATCTGCTCATTTGGTCTTTAATAAATGAAATGAGGAGTCTCTGGCCTCTGCGAACCACATTTGTAGAACCAGTGACGTGCAGTCAGGGGAGGCAGGTGAGGCCGTTATTTTCGATTTAACTTCGCCATTTTCACTTTTACCGTTCAAATATTGAGAAGAGACGAGCGGAGAGGCTCCAGCCGTTGGTGCCTCACATGGACTGACTGTGCTGTAGCTCAGCAGTGACAGATTCTGCGCTAAAGCGGCGGTGAAAAGGCGCCGAGTTAAAGCGGCGTTGAAAAGGCGCCAGGTGAGGCTCGTAGTTACCTGGCCTCATGGTAGAGGCACTCGTGAGCCCAGGGATTCTTCTGCGACTCCTGGAGCAGCAGATTAGAATAAGTGACACAAAATACAATTTAGAGTTAGCAAGTCAAGTTTAATAATCCTTCCAGTTTTTTTCTAAACCCGGTCTAAACCAGGTCTAATCCATGTCTAAACCAGGTCTAAACCAGGTCTAACCCAAGACTAAACCAGAACTAAACAAGGACTGAACCAGGACTAAAGCAGGATTAAAGCAGGACTAAACAAAAATTAAAGGAGGACTAAACCAGGACTGAAGCAGGACTGAACCAGGATTAAAGCAGGACTAAGCCAAGATGAAAGTAGGACTAAACAAGGACTGAAGCAAGACTAAAGCAGGACTAAACCAATACTGAACCAAGGCTAAACCAGAACTAAACAAGGACAGAACCAGGACTAAAGCAGGACTAAACCAGGACTGAATCAGGACTAAACCAGGACTGAAGCAGGACTGAAGCAGGACTAAAGCAGGACTAAACCAAGACTGAACCACGACCAAACCAGGACTGAAATAGGACTAAACCAACACTAAACAACGACTGAACCAGGGCTAAACCAGGACTAAACCAGGAATGAAGCTGGATTGAACCAGGACTAAACCAGGATTGAAGCAGGACTGAAGCAGGACTGGTGCAGGACTAAACCAGGACTAAACCAGGACTAAACCAGGACTGTACCAAGCTGCAGTGGTCAGATCTGTGGGAAAGTGGGATTGCTCACAGTAATAATCTATGTTTTTGTGGTCGTTTTGAGAAACACTTATATAAATGTAACATATATTTGTGTAATGCCATACCGTGAAACATCCCACACAAAGTAATAATGTCGCCATGGAGACAAGCCGACGGCAGACCCTCCGCCAGGAATATTACTTTATTTACAGTTCTTTAAGGCATTTTAAGGTAAAAGGCTGTGTTCAAGTGACGTTTCAACACTGCAGAATCCCTACTGATACTTTGCCGCTGATGCCATCAAGATTCCGTGGAGGTGTGATGCTAACCGGAGGCACTACTCTGCCTGAAGCTCTGTTACTCAATTTATATTTTAATCTGATTTTCATTTTAACACAATCTGACCAGAAAGAACTGGCTGAGCTGGAACGACAAAAGGTTCAAAGTTCAAAGTTCAAAGTCAGCTTTATTGTCAATTCTGCCATATGTGTTCAACATACAGTGAATCGAAATTTTGTTTCTCTCTGGCCAGGTAGTGCAAAAAGACAGTGTACAAAATACAATATGAAGACAAAACACAACAAAAAACTATCTAAGACAGAGATCTAAGTTAAAAGGTGATCCAAGTCGTGCTGTTAAACAAGTCACAGCTCACTAGAATTACCCGACAGTTTTTCAGTTAGTCTCTGTCATGGTTTTGTTGAAAATCAAACTCCTAAACAGGACCACGAACGCTCGGGCTGATCAAAGACTCCTGAAAATGTTTTGTTTAAATCCGTTTTGTGTTTTTCTTGAGTTTTGAGATGATCTTAAAACTTTTTTGCCAGTGTTTTATAATGACTGAAGGCTAAACCAGGACTAAACAAGGACTGAACCAGGACTAAAGCAGGACTAAACCAAGATTGAACCATGACTAAACCAGGACTGAAGCAGGACTGAAGCAGGACTAAACCAGGACTAAACCAGGACTAAACCAGGACTGAAGCAGGACTAAACCAGGACTAAACCAAGATTGAACCACGACTAAACCAGGACTGAAGCAGGACTAAACCAGGACTGAAGCAGGACTAAACCAGGACTAAACCAGGACTGAAGCAGGACTAAACCAGGACTGAAGCAAGACTAAACCAGGACTAAACCAAGATTGAACCACGACTAAACCAGGACTGAAGCAGGACTGAAGCAGGACTAAACCAGGACTAAACCAGGACTGAAGCAAGACTGAACAGGACTAAAGCAGGACTAAACCAGGACTGAACCAGGACTAAAGCAGGACTGAAGCAGGACTAAACCAAGACTAAACCAGGACTGAACCAGGAATGAAGGAGGACTGAACAGGACTAAAGCAGGACTAAACCAGGACTGAAGCAGGACTAAAGCAGGACTGAAGCAGGACTAAACAAGGACTGAAGCAGGACTAAAGCAGGACTAAACCAAGATTGAACCACGACTAAACCAGGACTGAAGCAGGACTAAACCAAGACTAAACAAGGACTGAACCAGGACTGAAACAGGACTGAACAGGACTAAAGCAGGACTAAACCAGGACTAAACCAAGACTGAACCACAACAAAACCAGGACTGAACCAGGACTAAACCAGGACTGAACAAGGACTGAACCAGGACTGAACAAGGACTGAACCAGGACTAAACTAGGACTAAACCAGGACTAAACCAGGACTGAAGCAGGAATAAACCAGGACTAAACCAAGATTGAACCACGACTAAACCAGGACTGAAGCAGGACTACACCAAGATTGAACCACGAGTAAACAAGGACTGAAGCAGGACTGAACCAGGACTAAACCAGGACTGAAGCAGGACTAAACCAAGACTAAACAAGGACTGAACCAGGACTGAAGCAAGACTGAACAGGACTAAAGCAGGACTAAACCAGGACTGAACCAGGACTAAAGCAGGACTGAAGCAGTACTAAACCAAGACTAAACAAGGACTGAACCAGGAATGAAGGAGGACTGAACAGGACTAAAGCAGGACTAAACCAAGACTAAACAAGGACTGAACCAGGAATGAAGGAGGACTGAACAGGACTAAAGCAGGACCACACCAGGACTGAAGCAGGACTAAAGCAGGACTAAACTAAGATTGAACCAGGACGAAACCAGGACTGAAGCAGGACTAAACCAGGACTAAACAAGGACTGAAGCAGGACTAAAGCAGGACTAAACCAAGATTTAACCACGACTAAACCAGGACTGAAGCAAGACTAAACCAAGACTAAACAAGGACTGAACGAGGACTGAAGCAGGACTAAGCCAAGATTAAACAAGGACTGAACCAGGACTGAAACAGGACTGAACAGGACTAAACCAGGACTAAACCAGGACTGAACAAGACTAAAGCAGGGTTAAACCTGAAGAAAACTTGGACTGAAGCAGGACTAAACCTGGACTAAACCAAGATTGAACCACAACAAAACCAGGACTGAAGCAGGACTAAACCAGGACTGAAGCAGGACTGAACCAGGAGTAAACCAGGACTAAAGCAGGACTAAATCAAGACTAAACAAGGACTGAACGAGGACTGAAGCAGGACTAAAGCAGTACTAAACCAAGATTGAACCACAACTAAACCAGGACTGAAGCAAGACTAAACAAGAACTGAACCAGGACTGAAACAGGACTGAACAGGACTAAAGCAGGACTAAACCAGGACTGAAGCAAGACTAAAGCAGGGTTAAACCTGAAGAAAACTTGGACTGAAGCAGGACTAAACCTGGACTAAACCAAGATTGAACCACAACTAAACCAGGACTGAAGCAGGACTGAACAAGGACTAAACCAAGACTAAACCAGGACTAAACCAGGACTGAAGCAGGACTAAACCAAGACTAAACAAGGACTGAACGAGGACTGAAGCAGGACTAAACCAAGACTAAACAAGGACTGAACGAGGACTGACGCAGGACTGAAGCAGGACTGAAGCAGGACTAAACAAGGATTGAACCAGGACTGAAACAGGAATGAACAGGACTAAAGCAGGACTGAAGCAGGGCTAAACCTGAAGAAAACCTGGACTAAATCAGGACTGTACCAAGCTGCAGTGGTCAGATCTGTAGGAAAGTTGGGACCGCTCCCAGTAATAATCTATGTTTTTGTGATCGTTTTCAGAAACACTTATATTACTGTAAGATATATGTGTGCATTGTGTTACCATGGTAACCGCTGAACATTCCACCACAGACATACATGTATAACTCTGCAAACCCAAAAACCCCCAAAAATGCTCCAAAAACGTAAAATGCAGAGGACAATTTCCCCACAGGGATAATCAAAATAAAGTACTACAATATCAATAGCTGACAGAATGTCGATTTGTAAGAGCTTGTTTATGGAATATGGCCCGGGAGAGATCACTAGATTACTCAAACATGCATGGATGACTCTAAAGTCTCTTCAGGAACATTTTTGATGAGAGAACTTTAAAACATGGTAGAAAGATTTAAAAAAAATAAATTTAGCCTGTTTTTCTCCATGGAGATGTTATTGCTTTGTCTGGAATGTCCCACAGTATGGCATTAAACCTTTCTATCGTCATGGAGACCAAACCGGACCAAGTTACAGGTCAGATCTGTGGAAAGACGACCCGCTCACAGTCAGAACATCTGTTTTTCTAGGTATTTTTGAGCTCTAAAAACCACCTGTAATTGAATAAATGTAAAGTACAGCTGTTTAATGTCACATTGCGGAACATCTCCATGGAAACAAGCAGGTGACGGCCCCCCCAACCAAAAAGTTCTTCTCCGTACTCACATGAGGTTCAGTGTCCATGAGCTCCTTCAGTTTGGGTTTCCGTCTTTTGCTGCTAAACTCCACTTTGTCCTGTATCGACTTCACCACCAGCTTCATCTGTTCGTAATCCCTCAGCAGAGATGTGTTCCCCACCGCGACCACCAGGGGGCCCGCGCTCCCCAACCCCCCGAACTGACACGGCGACGGCGTCAACATCAGCCCTCTCTTGTCGCCCGTCAACACGTAGGACGCCATTATCAAAAACATGACCGCTAATCCGAAAAGGAAACTATAGATCCGAATTTGCCGCACGTTGTTAATGCCGCTCCACCGTCGTTTCGGCGCGTCTCTCCTGACCTCCAGAACGGCGAAAAGATTCATGAGCGACGTATCCACTTGAAGTAGCAGCGGTCTTTTGCGATACTCCTCCGACGTTTGTCCCAACAGGCGGTACTTGTAGTCTGTCCCGGCCATTCTGTGCCCATAAGTAGAGGTGACGTCGTTGCTAGCATGAAGGTCTGAAGGAAGAAAGTCGTAAGGTTGATAGTTGGATTCCCATGTGTAGGCGGTTTATGGGAGGAGCCATTTCAGAAGATGATGAATTCCTAGAAAGAGAGGAGAGCTGTGACTCATTTGTGTAAGAATTTAAGATAAAGGGAAGAAGCGTTCGTGTAGCGGAAGCAAAAACGCCGTGTCAAGTTTTTCTCAATACCAAATTTGTGGACATTTTTGGTTTTCGGAATAATTTGGCTTTAAAGGTCCGTTGCGTAACTTTGCTGGTGGAAGTCATGCTACTTGGTTTAGTTTAGTCCTGGTTTAGTTCTGTTCAAGTCCTGGTTTAGTCCTGTTCACATCCTGGTTTAGTTCTGGATTAGTCCGGGTTTAGTCCTGGTTTATTCCCGGTCTAGGTAATTTTTTGGTAATTTAACAGTAGAATGTGTAGTTCTGACTTAATCCTGTTTTAGTCCTGGCTCAGTCCTGGTTTAGATCTGGTTTAGTCCTGGTTTAGTCCTGGTTTAGTCCTGGCCTAGTCCCGGTCTAGTAACAGTAGAATGTTTAGTTCTGATTTAGTCCTGTTTCAGTCCTGGTTTAGATCTGATTTAATCCTGGTTTAGAGCTGGTTTAGTCTTGGTTCAGTCCTGGTTTAGAGCTGGTCTAGTCTTGGTTTAGTCTAATAAATTGTTTTGGTAATTTAACAGTGGAATGTGTAGTTCTGATTTAGTCCTGGTTTAGATCTGGTTTAGTCCTGGTTCAGTCCGGGTTTAGATCTGGTTTAATCCTGGTTCAGTCCTAGTTCAGTCCTGGTTTAGATCTGGTCTAGTCCTGGTTTAGAGCTGGTCTAGTCTTGGTTTAGTCTAGTACATTTTTTTGGTAATTTAACAGTGGAATGTGTAGTTCTGATTTAGTCCTGGTTTAGATCTGGTTTAGTCCTGGTTCAGTCCTGGTTTAGATCTGGTTTAATCCTGGTTCAGTCCTAGTTCAGTCCTGGTTTAGATCTGGTCTAGTCCTGGTTTAGTCCTGGCCTAGTCCCGGTCTAATTAAATATTTGGGTAATGTAACAGTAGAATGTGTAGTTCTGATTTAGTCCTGGTTCAGTCCTGGTTTAGATCTGGTTTAGTCCTGGTTCAGGCCTGGTTCAGTCCTGGTTTAGATCTGGTTTAATCCTGGTTCATTCCTGGTTCAGTCCTGGTCTAGTCCCGGTCTTATGAATCCATCTAAATGATTCTAGTGAAGGTGTACAGAGTTTAAAAACACAGTGGAGCTCTTCCTGTATTACCACGTGACATCACAAGGTGGAACAGAGTGTTTTCTGTTTAGTTTGAGAGAAGAACTCAGACTAAATCTGCAGGGTTTGTGCGTTAAACTTGTGTGAATGAAACAAAACACAACTCCAGGTGCGTTTGCGATGAGGAAACGACATTAGAACAGATCAGAAAATGGCGTCACGTGGGCGCTTTCACAACAGCAGCTTTTGTCCCTGCTGTCCCACCTGGTTTTTCAGTGGTCTCCATCCAAGTTCTAACCAGGACCAGCCCCGCTCAGCTTCAGACGAGATCACGCTTTGACCACAGGCTCCGTCACTGTTTGCCCAATGCTGTTGTATTGTGTTTCCACATGTGCTCTGACTCAGGCCCGACTCTGAAACGTGTGTCACTCAAACCTACATCTGCTTTTAAACGGTCCCATATTACTCTATTTTACGACTTATGTTAGGAATGTCCAAAAATATCAAAATATCGAAATATCATATATATGTGATGATACAGTATAGAGCTGGGCGGTATGACCAAAAATTTATATCACGGTATTTTTCAAAATTTTTATCGATATCACAGTATTTGATGTTTTTTGTTTTTTTCATGCATGACTAGGTGTTAACCCCATTTCCTAATAATTTAGAGAATAATTACTGCAGTAAATTTGACTTGGTAAAACATATCTGGGTCCAGAGCTTTAATCATCTCCTTGAAGCTCCTTTCTCAACAGGACTAAGTGGTACCATCGTTCCACCATTTGCTTTTCTTGTCGTAGGCGGTCCCCTTAGAAAACGCGTCTTTGAGTGGCGCCTGAGTCGCTACAACTTTAGCCCGACGACATTACAGAATGTTTGTTTGATCAGCGTCAGATTTTTTAAAGCCGAAGTTCTTCCGCACGATTGACACGGCTCCTCTTTTCAGTATAAGTTCCTCTGTTTCTAACAACAACGTCCATGTTGTTCACCGCTCAACACACACTGTAGCCGTGTCCCAATTCGAGCGTTATTGATCCGTGTGCGGAATTTGCGTTGTGTGTGTTGTTAGCATTAGCGTTAGCAGCGTGTCTGGGCGCTGCGAGCGGCTCCGTGGGCCTGCCCCATTGCGGCCTTGCGGTCCGCAGAGGCTAGTTCGAGGGTTGCAGCATTTGCAGCCTTCGGGACCGCCGAAAAAGTGGCCAAAAAAGCAGTGGAGGCTGGGACACAGCTTACGCTTCCACCGCTCTCGTGCCACTGCAAAACAGTTCAGCGCTCTATGTTCCCGAAGTTTTGTATGCACACACTCACCGGTATTGTGGTAAATGAAAAATTCATATCATTAAAAAAAAACAAAAAAACACCGGTATTCGGTATGAACCGGTATAGCGCCCAGCCATAATACAGTATCGATACATCACCAAGAGTATTTTTTGGTATGCAGTGGTCCCTCGCTATAACGCGATTCACCTTTCACGGCCTCGTTGTTTTGCAGATTTTTTTATTCCAATTTTGTTTATAGTGTATAAACGCGCATTGTGTTCTGCATCCTGATTGGCTAAGAGACTGTAGACCTTTGATTTGATTTGTCATTCATTCTCCTCCGTGTCTCCTGTACAGTACAGAATGCGTTCTGCCAAATTTATATAAATGTTCGATCGCTCGCAGTGTGACTCTGAAGTATTGTATGTTTGCAACTTTTCTCCCCGACAAAACCCACAATGTCAAAAAAAAAAAAAAAAAAAGACGGAAGTGGAAAAGTGGAAGAAGTGGAAAAAGACATGACAACGAAGCGGCGCCAGGACAAAGATGCACGGTCAGAGGAACTGTGAAACACACGCCTGAGTCACTATTAATAATTTCTTATGTGTCCATGCTGGTACATTGATCATTAAAATGTAATTATTTCTAAAAGCGATCATATTATTTTTTCTATAGGAAAACATGATAAAAGGAGAAGTTCAATTTGTCAACTGGACAAAGTTTGTTTGGTTGAAAACGTTTCGCCGCTCATCCGAGAGGCTTCGTCAGCTCTGGTTATTGTACTGGTTAGACCCTGCTTAAATCTAGCTGCCGGGAGGCGCGTCCTACACTGAAAAAGCTCTGTAGGAAACGCCTCCCGGCAGCTAGATTTAAGCAGTGTCTAACCAGTACAATAACCAGAGCTGATGAAGCCTCTCGGATGAGCGGCGAAACGTTTTCAACCAAACAAACTTTGTCCAGTTGACAAATTGAACTTCTCCTTTTATCATGGATTCTACCTGGACGACTGAGGGACTTTTCACGCATCTATAGGAAAACGTTTATGTTTTGATGTTTAGAGCCTGAAAACAGATTTGGATTGTTGGTTTCATTCTATAATACTGTGCTTTTTTTGTTGAAAATCTACGAAAGTTTGAGTGTTTAAACGAGAGAGAAAAGTGCGAAAATGTTAATGCCAGTCTGAGAAAAGTGTAGAATGTGTGTGGTGAGGCATTTACAGCCTTAAAAAATGGAGAATAATTGTAAAATATAAAGCTGACGACTTTGCGGATTTCACCTATTGCGTGTTGTTTTTACAACGTAACCACCACGATAAATGAGGAGCCGCTGTATTTAACTCAATTATTTCGTTACAGCGCTACAGTTTTGTCGATGTTTTGTCGAGGAAGGAAACTCGCTCATGCAACACATTTGTCATTTTCACAATTTTGATGAGTAAAATCGAGGTATGTATCGAGGTATGTATCATAACGTGGCCTATGTATCGAGGTATGTATCGTATCGTGGCCTATGTATCGAGGTATGTATTGTATCGTGGTCTATGTATGGAGGTATGTACTGTATCATGGCCTATGTATCGAGGTATGTATTGTATCGTGGTCTATGTATGGAGGTACAGTATGTACTGTATCATGGCCTATGTATCGAGGTATCGTATCACGACCTATGTATCGAGGTATGCATTATATCATGGCCTATGTATCGAGGTATGTATCGTATCATGGCCTATGTATCGAGGTATGTATCGTATCGTGGCCTATATATCGAGGTATGTATCGTATCATGGCCTATGTATCGAGGTATGTATCGTATCATGGCCTATGTATCGAGGTATGTATCATAACGTGGCCTATGTATCGAGGTATGTATCATAACATGGCCTATGTATCGAGATATGTATCGTATCATGGCCTATGTATCGAGGTATGTACTGTATCATGGCCTATGTATCGAGGTATCGTATCGCGACCTATGTATCGAGGTATGCATTATATCATGGCCTATGTATCGAGGTATGTATCGTATCGTGGCCTATATATTGAGGTATGTATGGTATCGTGACCTATGTATCGAGGTATGTATCGTATCATGGCCTATGTATCGAGGTATGTATCGTATCGTGACCTATGTATCGAGGTATGTATCGTATCATGGCCTATGTATCGAGGTATGTATCGTATCGTGGCCTATGTATCGAGGTATGTATGGTATCGTGACCTATGTATCGAGGTATGTATCGTATCGTGACCTATGTATCGAGGTATGTATCGTATCGTGGCCTATGTATCGAGGTATGTATCGTATCATGGCCTATGTATCGAGGTATCCATCATATTGGCAACTTCTGAATAATACCCAGCCCGAGTCATAATGTGTAAATTTCATGGTTTAAAAGTCTTATATTATGGAAAACTGACTGTGAGCTTTAAGACACGTTCTAATGTCGTTTCCGCATCACAAACAGACCTGGAGTTGTGTTTTTAAATCAGTTTTGTGTGCTGCGGGACCTTTAAACCGTGAACTCGTCACATTTGGACCAAACACAAGGATTCAGACTTCTGCAAAAGTGTCACTTGTAGTTTCGTAACCTTTACTGACACACAACTTTTCATAATGTCATCACAAAAGTGCGTGCACACGAGCAGAGACAGCGGGCCGAGGCTGTGACTCACACTTTCCCTCACTGGGCATTTTAAAGAGCCAACTCTGAAGAATAAGGGTCATTTAAGTAGTTCAGCAGTATGTCTACTTCTGGGTTAGTCCTGGGTTAGTTCCAGTTTAGTCCTGGGTTAGTCCTGGGTTAGTCCTGGTTTGATTCTGGTTCAGTCCTAGTCTAGTCCTTTTAGTGTCTTGGTCTAGTTCAGGTTTAATCCTGGTTTAGTTCTAGTTTAATCCTGGTTAGTCCTGGTTTCGCCCTGGTTTAGTCCTGGTTCAGTCCTGGCCTAGTCCTGGTTTAGTTTTGGTTCAGTCCTGGTTTAGTCCTGGTTTGGTCCTGGTTTGGTCCTGGTTTAGTCCTAGTCTAGTCCTTGTTAGTGTCTTGGGCTAGTTCTGGTTTAGCCATAGTTTAGTTTAGTCCTGATTTAGTCCTGGTTCAGTTCTTATGTAGTCCTGGTCAAGTCCTGGTTTAGTATTGGTCTAGTCCTGCTTCAGTCCTGGTTTAGTCCTGGTTCAGATCTGATGTAGTCCTGGTTTGGTCTTGGTCAAGTCCTGGTCTAGTTCAGGTTTAATCCTGGTTTAGTTCTAGTTTAATCCTGGTTAGTCCTGGTTTTGCCCTGGTTTAGTCCTGGTTCAGTCCTGGCCTAGTCCTGGTTTAGTTTTGGTTCAGTCCTGGTTTAGTTCTGGTTTAATCCTGGTTCAGTGGTACTCTAGTCCTTGTTAGTGTCTTGGTCTAGTTCTGATTTAGTCCTGGTTTAGTTCTAGTTTAATCCTGGTTAGACCTCGTTTTGACCTGGTTTAGTCCTGGTTTAGCTCTGGTTTAATTCTAGTTTAGACCTGGTTTTGACCAGGTTTAGTCCTGGTTTAGTCTTGGATCAATCCTGGTCTAGTCCTGGTCTAGTCCTGGTTTATTCCTGGTTTAATTTAGTCCTGGTTAGTCCTGGTTTAATTCTGGTTTATACCTGGTTTTGACCAGGTTTAGTCCTGGTTTAGTCTTGGATCAGTCCTGGTCTAGTCCTGGTTTAGCTCTGGTTTAATTCTGGTTTAGACCTGGTTTCGACCGGGTTTAGTCCTGGTTTAATCTTGGATCAGTCCTGGTTTAGCAAAAACAAGTTCAGCCCAAAACATTTTCTAATCTCATTTCTCTTAATTTCACTTCTGAGAATCTCACATCTCTTTGTACAATCATGATTTCCTGCTCATCAGCTTATAACAGCCCCTCCCTCCTTCTATCCCTTCCTGTAAAGTAGAGCTGTTTAAAGTCACACTGTGGAACATTCCCGGCAGAGCAATGACATATCCATAGAAACAAGTGATGGACCTCCAAACAGAAAAGTTACACACTCCACTCCACTGTGTTTTTAAACTCCACACACCTTCACTGGAAACATTTCGATCATTTCAGCCCTGGAATTGCCGATCTCTACTGAACTTAAGTTAAAAGGAGCTGTTCACTTCAAATCTACCACTTCACAAGGTGGAACAGAGTGATTGGAGCTTTGGAGATGTAGACAGACGAATAATAGAGTTACTCAAACATGTGAATGAAACAAAACACAACTCCAGGTCTGTTTTTGAGGAGGAAACAACATTAAGAGTCTGTTTTGTGTAATATAGAACCTTTAAAAGTATTAAAATATTATTGCCCTATAGAAGGTTGTGATGTTGTCTCAAACTGTGGGGTTTTATTCTGTGTAAAAGCTGCTGACCTGTACTTAATATACACATACTTAGTCCTGGTTTAGTCCTGGTTTAGTCCTGTTTTTTCCTGCTTTAGTCCTAGTTTAGTCCTGGTTTAGTCCTGGTTCAGTCCTGATTTAGCCTTGCTTTAGTCTTGCTTTAGTCCCACTTTAGTTCTGCTTTAGTCCTGGTTTAGTCCTGATTTAGTCTTGTTTTAGTCCTGGTTTGGTCCTTATTTAGTCTCGCTTTAGTCCCACTATAGTTCTGCTTTTGTCCTGATTTAGTCTTGTTTTAGTCTTGGTTTAGTCCTGATTTTGTCTCGTTTTAGTCCCGCTTTAGTTCTACTTTAGTCCTGATTTAGTTCTACTTTAGTTCTGGTTTAGGTCTGATTTAGTCTCGCTTTAGTCCCACTTTATTTCTGCTTTAGTCCTGATTTAGTCATGTTTTAATCCTGGTTTAGTCCTGATTTAGTCTTGTTTTAATCCTGGTTTAGTCCTGATTTAGTCTCACTTTAGTTCTACTTTAGTCCTGATTTAGTCTTATTTTAGTCCTGGTTTAGTCCTGATTTAGTCTCACTTTAGTCCCGCTTTAGTTCTGCTTTAGTCCTGATTTAGTCTTGTTTTAGTCCTGGTTTAGTCCTGATTTAATCTCACTTTAGTCTCGCTTTAGTCCCGCTTTAGTTCTACTTTAGTCCTGATTTAGTTCTACTTTAGTCCTGGTTTAGTCCTGATTTAGTCTCGCTTTAGTCCCACTTTATTTCTACTTTAGTGCCGATTTAGTCTTGTTTTAGTCCTGGTTTAGTCCTGACTGTCTCGTTTTAGTCCCGCTTTAGTTCTACTTTAGTCCTGATTTAGTTCGACTTTAGTTCTGGTTTAGTTCTGATTTAGTCTCGCTTTAGTCCCACTTTAGTTCTGCTTTTGTACTGATTTAGTCTTGTTTTAGTCCTGGTTTAGTCCTGATTTAGTCTCGCTTTAGTCCCACTTTAGTTCTGCTTTTGTCCTGATTTAGTCTTGTTTTAGTCCTGGTTTAGTCCTGATTTAGTCTCGCTTTAGTCCCACTTTATTTCTACTTTAGTGCCGATTTAGTCTTGTTTTAGTCTTGTTTTAGTCCTGGTTTAGTCCTGATTTAGTCTCACTTTAGTCTCGCTTTAGTTCTACTTTAGTCCTGATTTAGTTCTACTTTAGTCCTGGTTTAGTCCTGATTTAGTCTCACTTTAGTCCCGCTTTAGTTCTGCTTTAGTTCTACTTTAGTCCTGGTTTAATCCTGATTTAGTCTCGCTTTAGTCCCACTTTATTTCTACTTTAGTGCCGATTTAGTCTTGTTTTAGTCCTGATTTTGTCTCATTTTAGTCCCGCTTTAATTCTACTTTAGTCCTGATTTAGTTCGACTTTAGTTCTGGTTTAGTTCTGATTTAGTCTCGCTTTAGTCCCACTTTAGTTCTGCTTTTGTCCTGATTTAGTCTTGTTTTAGTCCTGGTTTAGTCCTGATTTAGTCTCACTTTAGTCCCACTTTATTTCTACTTTAGTGCCGATTTAGTCTTGTTTTAGTCCTGGTTTAGTCCTGATTTAGTCTCGCTTTAGTCCCACTTTAGTTCTACTTTAGTGCTGATTTAGTCATGTTTTATTCCTGGTTTAGTCCTAATTTAGTCTTGTTTTAGTCCTAATTTAGTCTTGTTTTAGTTCTGGTTTAGTCCTGATTTAGTCTCGTTTTAGTCCCGCTTTAGTTCTACTTTAGTTCTGGTTTAGGTCTGATTTAGTCTCGCTTTAGTCCCACTTTATTTCTGCTTTAGTCCTGATTTAGTCTTGTTTTAATCCTGGTTTAGTCCTGATTTAGTCTTGTTTTAGTCCTGGTTTAGTCCTGATTTAGTCTCACTTTAGTTCTACTTTAGTCCTGATTTAGTCTTATTTTAGTCCTGGTTTAGTCCTGATTTAGTCTCACTTTAGTCCCGCTTTAGTTCTGCTTTAGTCCTGATTTAGTCTTGTTTTAGTCCTGGTTTAGTCCTGATTTAATCTCACTTTAGTCTCGCTTTAGTCCCGCTTTAGTTCTACTTTAGTCCTGATTTAGTTCTACTTTAGTCCTGGTTTAGTCCTGATTTAGTCTCGCTTTAGTCCCACTTTATTTCTACTTTAGTGCCGATTTAGTCTTGTTTTAGTCCTGGTTTAGTCCTGACTGTCTCGTTTTAGTCCCGCTTTAGTTCTACTTTAGTCCTGATTTAGTTCGACTTTAGTTCTGGTTTAGTCCTGATTTAGTCTCACTTTAGTCCCGCTTTAGTTCTGCTTTTGTCCTGATTTAGTCTTGTTTTAGTCCTGGTTTAGTCCTGATTTAGTCTCGCTTTAGTCCCACTTTAGTTCTGCTTTTGTCCTGATTTAGTCTTGTTTTAGTCCTGGTTTAGTCCTGATTTAGTCTCGCTTTAGTCCCACTTTATTTCTACTTTAGTGCCGATTTAGTCTTGTTTTAGTCCTGGTTTAGTCCTGACTGTCTCGTTTTAGTCCCGCTTTAGTTCTACTTTAGTCCTGATTTAGTTCGACTTTAGTTCTGGTTTAGTCCTGATTTAGTCTCACTTTAGTCCCGCTTTAGTTCTGCTTTTGTCCTGATTTAGTCTTGTTTTAGTCCTGGTTTAGTCCTGATTTAGTCTCACTTTAGTCCCGCTTTAGTTCTGCTTTTGTCCTGATTTAGTCTTGTTTTAGTCCTGGTTTAGTCCTGATTTAGTCTCGCTTTAGTCCCACTTTATTTCTACTTTAGTGCCGATTTAGTCTTGTTTTAGTCCTGGTTTAGTCCTGATTTAGTCTCACTTTAGTCTCGCTTTAGTCCCGCTTTAGTTCTACTTTAGTCCTGATTTAGTTCTACTTTAGTCCTGGTTTAGTCCTGATTTAGTCTCACTTTAGTCCCGCTTTAGTTCTGCTTTAGTTCTACTTTAGTCCTGGTTTAATCCTGATTTAGTCTCGCTTTAGTCCCACTTTATTTCTACTTTAGTGCCGATTTAGTCTTGTTTTAGTCCTGATTTTGTCTCATTTTAGTCCCGCTTTAATTCTACTTTAGTCCTGATTTAGTTCGACTTTAGTTCTGGTTTAGTTCTGATTTAGTCTCGCTTTAGTCCCACTTTAGTTCTGCTTTTGTCCTGATTTAGTCTTGTTTTAGTCCTGGTTTAGTCCTGATTTAGTCTCACTTTAGTCCCACTTTAGTTCTACTTTAGTGCTGATTTAGTCATGTTTTATTCCTGGTTTAGTCCTAATTTAGTCTTGTTTTAGTTCTGGTTTAGTCCTGATATAGTCTCGCTTTAGTCCCACTTTAGTTCTACTTTTGTCCTGATTTAGTCCCACTTTAGTTCTACTTTAGTCCTGATTTAGTCTTATTTTAGTCCTGGTTTAGTCCTGATTTAGTCTCGCTTTACTCCTGCTTTAGTCCTACTTTATTTCTGCTTTAGTCCTGATTTAGTCATGTTTTAATCCTGGTTTAGTCCTGATTTAGTCTTGTTTTAGTCCTGATATAGTCTCGCTTTAGTCCCACTTTAGTTCTACTTTTGTCCTGATTTAGTCCCACTTTAGTTCTACTTTAGTCCTAATTTAGTCTTATTTTAGTCCTGGTTTAGTCCTGATTTAGTCTCGCTTTACTCCTGCTTTAGTCCTACTTTATTTCTGATTTACTCTTGTTTTAGTCCTGGTTTAGTCCTGATTTAGTCTCACTTTAGTCCCGCTTTAGTTCTGCTTTAGTCCTGATTTAGTCTTGTTTTAGTCCTGGTTTAGTCCTGATTTAGTCTCACTTTAGTCTCGCTTTAGTCCCGCTTTAGTTCTACTTTAGTCCTGATTTAGTCTTGGTTTAGTCCTGATTTAGTCTCACTTTAGTCTCGCTTTAGTCCCGCTTTAGTTCTACTTTAGTCCTGATTTAGTTCTACTTTAGTCCTGGTTTAGTCCTGATTTAGTCTCACTTTAGTCTCGCTTTAGTCCCGCTTTAGTTCTACTTTAGTCCTGATTTAGTTCTACTTTAGTCCTGGTTTAGTCCTGATTTAGTCTCACTTTAGTCTCGCTTTAGTTCTGCTTTAGTCCTGATTTAGTCTTGTTTTAGTCCTGGTTTAGTCCTGATTTAGTCTCACTTTAGTCTCGCTTTAGTCCCGCTTTAGTTCTACTTTAGTCTTGTTTTAGTCCTGGTTTAGTCCTGATTTAGTCTCACTTTAGTCTCGCTTTAGTCCCGCTTTAGTTCTACTTTAGTCCTGCTTTAGTTCTACTTTAGTCCTGATTTAGTTCTACTTTAGTCCTGGTTTAGTCCTGATTTAGTCTCACTTTAGTCCCGCTTTATTTCTGCTTTAGTTCTACTTTAGTCCTGGTTTAGTCCTGATTTAGTCTCGCTTTAGTCCCACTTTATTTCTACTTTAGTGCCGATTTAGTCCTGGTTTAGTCCTGATTTAGTCTCACTTTAGTCCCGCTTTATTTCTGCTTTAGTTCTACTTTAGTTCTGGTTTAGTTCTGATTTAGTCTCGCTTTAGTCCCACTTTAGTTCTGCTTTTGTCCTGATTTAGTCTTGTTTTAGTCCTGGTTTAGTCCTGATTTAGTCTCACTTTAGTCCCACTTTATTTCTACTTTAGTGCCGATTTAGTCTTGTTTTAGTCCTGGTTTAGTCCTGATTTAGTCTCGCTTTAGTCCCACTTTAGTTCTACTTTAGTGCTGATTTAGTCATGTTTTATTCCTGGTTTAGTCCTAATTTAGTCTTGTTTTAGTTCTGGTTTAGTCCTGATATAGTCTCGCTTTAGTCCCACTTTAGTTCTACTTTTGTCCTGATTTAGTCCCACTTTAGTTCTACTTTAGTCCTGATTTAGTCTTATTTTAGTCCTGGTTTAGTCCTGATTTAGCCTCGCTTTACTCCTGCTTTAGTCCTACTTTATTTCTGATTTACTCTTGTTTTAGTCCTGATTTAGTCTTGTTTTAGCCCTGATTTAGTCTCGCTTTAGTCCCGCTTTAGTTCTGCTTTAGCCCTGGTTTGGTCCTGACACATATACATACACATTTATATACATTTATATAAATGGGATTCTTGTGAGTTTAAAGTTCAGATTTTTGTCTTGTCTCAAATACAACAGCACCAGGTGTTTCAGATTCACAGTTTCAGTTTACGTTCTGGTGGACATGATAAAACTGAGTCCTGATATGACGAAGTACACACACACACACACACACACACACACACAGAGTACACAGCGTCTGGCGTACTGTGATACAGCTCCAGTTTACATTCAGAGATAAACTCGGACTGAACCACAGACCTCCTGCTGCACAAATATCTGTGTGTGGGCCTGTATTTCGCTCACTGCGGGGACTCAAATCTGTACACACACTGACACATCGCGGGGACCTGCCGACGTTATGGGGACACGCATTCATATAAAAACACAATATTGGAATAAAAGGTTTTAGCTTGTAGAGTTTCTTATTTTAGCAGTTTGCTCCCTTCATTCCTCCCTTCATTCTTCCCTTCATTCCTCTCTTCATTCCTCCCTTCCTCCCTTCATTCCTCCTCTGTGCTCATTTCTCACCACCCCACTGACTTCTCTTGCTAAAGTCCTGGTTTGGTCCTGGTTCAGTCCTGGGTTAGTCTTGGTTTGCCTTGCTTAATAGTCCTGGCATCATTTAGTCCTGGTTTAGCCCTGGTTTAGCCCTGGTTTAGCCCTGGTTTAGTCCTGATTCCATTCAGTCAGTTTATTCCTGGTTTAGTCCTGGTTTAGCCCTGGTTTAGCCCTGGTTTAGTCCTGGTTTAGTCCTGATTTAGTCCTGGTTCAGTCCTGGTTCAGTCCTGGTTCAGTCCTGGGTTAGGCTTGGTTTGCCTTGCTTAATAGTCCTGGCATCATTTAGTCCTGGTTTAGCCCTGGTTTAGTTCTGATTCCATTCAGTCAGTTTATTCCTGGTTTAGCCCTGGTTTAGCCCTGGTTTAGTCCTGGTTTAGTCCTGATTTAGTCCTGGTTCAGTCCTGGTTCAGCCCTGGTTTAGTCCTAGTTCAGTCCTGGTTCAGTCCTGGTTCAGTCCTGGGTCAGTCCTGGTTTAGCCCTGGTTTAGTCCTGATTTAGTCCTGATTCCATCCAGTCAGTTTAGTCCTGGTTTAGCCTTGGTTCAATCCTGGTTCAGTCCTGGTTTAGTCCTGGTTTAACTCTGGTTTAGCCCTGGTTTAGCCCTGGTTTAGTCCTGGTTCAGTCCTGGTTCAGTCCTGGTTTAGTTCTGGTTTAGCCCTGGTTTAGTCCTGGTTTCATCCTGATTCCATTCAGTCAGTTTAGTCCTGTTTCAGTCCTGGTTTAGTTCTGGTTTAGCCCTGGTTTAGCCCTGGTTTAGTTCTGGTTTAGTCCTGGTTTCGTCCTCATTCCATTCAGTCAGTTTAGTCCTGTTTCAGTCCTGGTTAATTCTTGGTTTAGCCCTGCTTTAGTCCTGGTTCAGTCCTCTTTTAGTCCTGGTTTAATTCTTGTTTAAACCTGTAGCTTTAGCCTGTAGCTTTAGCCTGTGGCATTAGTCTGTAGCTGTAGCCAGTAGCATTAGCCTATAACATTAGCCTGTAGCATTAACCCGTAGCATTAGCCTGGAGCATTAGCCGTCTCATTGACTTTTTGAGGGCACAACTTCAATCAGATTTTTGGATTTACAAAACATATTTTCAAAATCTGTAGCTCATAAAAATGTTAAAAATGTGAATGGAAACAATAGCAAAACACAAAGGGCGCAGTACTTGAAGTAAACCGTAATTTCTTCCACCAATAAACAAAACAAAATTTTCTGTCTAATTCTGCATAAAAACTGCAAACACTGCTTAGTCCTGGTTCAGTTCTGGTTTCATCCTGCTTTAGTCCTGGTTTAGTGCTGTTTTAGTACCCGGTTTAGTTCTAGTTTAGTCCTGGTTTATACCTGGTTCAGTCCTGATTTAGTCTTGCTTTAGTCCTGCTATAATTATTTACACTTTAGTCCTGGTTTAGTCCTGATTTAGTGTCACTTTAGCCATGATTTACTTCTACTTTAGTACTGGTTTAGTCCTGATTTAGTCTCGCTTTAATCCCGCTTTATTTCTATTTTAGTCCTGATTTAGTCTTGCTTTAGTCCTGGTTTAATCCTAGTTTAGGCCTGGATGAGTCCTGAATTAGTCCTGCTTGAGTTCTGGTTTAGTCCTGTAGTTTAGTCCAGCTTTAATCCTGCTTTAGTTCTACTTTAGTCCTGATTGAGTCTTGCTTTAGTCCTGCTTTAGTCTTGGTTTAGTCCTGATTTATTCTCACTTTAGTCCAGCTTTAGTTCTACTTTAGTCCTGATTTAGTTCTACTTTAGTCTTGGTTTAGTTGTGATTTAGTCTCACTTTAATCCTGCTTTAGTTCTACTTTAGTCATCATTTAGTTTTACTCAAATCCTGATTTAGTCCTGGTTTAGTCCTGATTTAGGCCTGGATGAGTTCTGAATTAGTCCTGGTTGAGTTCTGGTTTAGTCCTGTAGTTTAGACCTGGTTTAGTCCTGATTTTGTCCTGGATGAGTCCTGAATTAGTCTTGGTTTAGTTCTGATTTAGTCTCACTTTAATCCTGCTTTAGTTCTACTTCAGTCACCATTTAGTTCTACTTTAGTCCTGATTTAGTCCTGATTTAGTCCTGATTTAGTCCTGGTTTAGTCCTGATTTTGTCTTGCTTTAGTCCTGGTTTAGGCCTGGATGAGTCCTGATTTAGTCCTGGTTTAGTCCTGATTTTGTCTTGCTTTAGTCCTGGTTTAGTCCTGGTTTAGTCCTGGTTTAGGCCTGGATGAGTCCTGATTTAGTCCTGGTTTAGTCCTGATTTTGTCTTGCTTTAGTCCTGGTTTAGGCCTGGATGAGTCCTGATTTAGTCCTGGTTTAGTCCTGATTTTGTCTTGCTTTAGTCCTGGTTTAGTCCTGGTTTAGGCCTGGATGAGTCCTGAATTAGTCCTGGTTTAGTCCTGTAGTTTAGATCTGGACAAACATGTTCTGAAATGTGATTCTTGTTTTAGTCTTTTTGTCGATTCCTCTGGACGTGTTTAACATGTGAATTTCCAGAATCCTTTTTATTAAAACAGAAATCACAAATCTGACAATCTCAGAGCTGAAAAAACGCAGTCAGATATTTTACCCAAACTGTCTCTGAAAATAATAAAAATGTGAGTTCATCTTGTATTGAAAAAAACCTGAGTGAGGCTGATGCAGCGGCGAGCGACACGTCCAACTGCAGCCCGTCACCACGGCGATGAAATGATGAAACAAAAACGTTTAAGGTGAAACTCACTCAGGGCTCAAGAGGAAGAGAGGGAGGAGGAGAGAGAGAGAGAGAGGGAGAGAGGAGGAGAGGAGGGAGGGAGAGGGAGAGAGGAGGAGGGAAGGAGGGAGGGGGGAGAGAGGAAGAGGGAGGAGAGGAGGGAGGGAGGGAGGGGGGAGGAGGGAGAGAGGAAGAGGAGGAGGGGGAGGGGGAGGGAGGGAGAGAGGAAGAGGAAGAGGAGGAGGGAGAGAGAGAGGAGGGAGGAGAGGAAGAGGGAGAGAGGAAGAGAGGCAGAGAGAGAGGAGGAGGGAGAGAGAGGAGGGAGAGGGAGAGAGGAGGGAGAGGAGGAGGGAGGAGAGTAGGGAGGGAGAGAGAGGGAGAGAAGGAGGGAGGAGAGGAGGGAGAGATGGAGAGGAGGAGGAGGAGAGGGAGAGAGAGAGGAGGAGGAGGGAGGGAGAGAGGGAGGGAAGAGAGGGAGAGAAGGAGGGAAGGAGAAGAGGAGGAGGAGAAGGAGGGAGAGAGAAGGAGAAGGGAGGAGAAGGAGGGAGGGAGAGGAGGAGGAGGGAGGAGAGGAAGGAGGGAGAGAGGAGGAGGAGGGAGAGAGAGGGAGGGAAGGAGGGAGAGAAGGAGGGAAGAAGAAGAGGAGGATGAGAAGGAGGGAGAGAGAAGGGAGGGAGGGAGGGAGGGAGAGGAGGAGGAGGGAGGAGAGGAAGGAGGGAGAGAGGAGGAGGAGGGAGAGAGAGGGAGGGGAAGGAGGGAGGGAGGGAGAGGAAGAGGGAGGGAAGAATAGGGAGGAAGGAGAGAGAGAGGAGGAGGAGAGAGAGGAATGAGGGAGAGGAGCGAGAGAGAAGAAAAGGAGGTAAGGGGAAAAAGAGGACAGGAGGAAGAGGAGTCAGAGTTGGAGGAAGTTTCATCATCAGACATCTGCAGCATCAGATTTCACTGACGTTTGTTTTTTGTTGTTTTTCTGAAGTCGGTTTTCTGCCGGTTCTACAGTTTTACACAGAATATCAGGGCGCAGAGCAAAAACAGGATGGTGACGCCGCCGGGTGGAGCGAGGACGGAGGGAGGACAGAGGGAGGACGGAGCGAGGACGGAGCGAGGACGGAGCGAGGACGGAGCGAGGACGGAGGGAGGACAGGTGTCTCTATGTCCCTGTCCACAAACACTACCTGGAGTTTCCTCTGTAGAGTGACAGGGCGCTCCCTTAGAGACAGGGGAAGAGCTCAGAGTAGAGCCACTGCTTCTCCACGTGGAGAGGAGCTCAGAGTAGAGCCACTGCTCCTCCACGTGGAGAGGAGCTCAGAGTAGAGCCACTGCTCCTCCACGTGGAGAGGAGCCGCTGAGGACTCATGAGCTGAATCACTTTTTAGCCATGTTAAAAATGAAGGTGATTTTGCAAATGTCTCCATTAAATGATCTGGTAAATATTGTTTTTCAGTTCAACAGTTGTCACATGAATATCAGAGCTTTAATTCCAAATATAAATCGGGTCGCTGGGGCAACAGTCTAATCAGGGACTCCCAGACTTCCTTCACCCCGGACACTTCCTCCAGCTCCTCCGGGGGGACCCCAAGGCATTCCCAGGCCAGCTAGGAGACATAGTCCCTCCAGCGTGTCCTGGGTCTTCCCTGGGGCCTCCGGAACAGATGACCGAGCCACCTCAGCTGCTCCTCTCCACGTGGAGGAGCAGCGGCTCTACTCCGACCACACCAGGTCTAAACTGGGTAGGGATGGGAATTGATAAGATTTTTACAATTCCGATTCCATTATCGATACTGCTTAACTATTCAATTCTTTATTGATTCTCTTATTGATTCTAATTTGGGGGAAAAAGGAGAATAAACTGTTTGATTAGCACCAAGATTAGCACTAGTCCTGGTCTAGTCCTGGTCTAGTCCTGGTCTAGACCTGGTCTAGACCTGGTCTAGTCCTGGTTTAGTCCAGGTTTAGTCCTGGTCTAGTCCAGGTTTAGTCCTGGTCTAGTCCTGGTCTAGTCCAGGTTTAGTCCTGGTCTAGTCAAGATTTAGTCCTGGTTCTCGATTCCCATCCCTAAAACTGGGACTAAACCAGGTCTAAACTGGGACTAAACCAAGTCTAAACTGGGATAAACCAGAACTGAATGAGCACTAAACCAAAACTAAACCGGGACCAAACCAGGACTAAACCAGGTCTAAACCAGGACTAAACCAGGTCTAAACTGGGACTAAACCAAGTCTAAACTGGGACTAAACCAGGTCTAAACTGGGACTAAACCAGAAATGAATGAGGACTAAACCAGGACTAAACCAGGTCTAAACTGGAACTAAACCAGGTCTAAACCAGGACTAGACCAGGTCTAAACTGGGACTAAACCAGGTCTACACTGGGACTAAACCAAGTCTAAACTGGGACTAAACCGGGTCCAAATCAGAACAAAACCAGGACTAAACCAGGACTGAACGAGGACTAAACCAGGTCTAAACCAGGTCTAAACTGGGACTAAACCAGGTCTAACCTGGGACTAAACCAGGACTAGACCAGGTCTAAACTAGGACTAAACCAGGTCTAAATTGGGATTAAACTAGGACTAAACCAGGTCTAAACTAGGACTAAACCAGGTCTAAATTGGGATTAAACCAGGACTAAACCAGGTCTACTCCTCACTCTATCTCTAAGGGAGCGTCCAGTCACTCTGTGGAGGAAACTCATTTCGGCCGCTTGTATCTGCGATCTCGTCCTTTCGGTCATTACCCAGAGCTCATGACCATAGGTGAGGGGAGGAATGTAGATCGACGGTAAATCGAGAGCTTTGCCTTTCGGCTCAGCTCCCTCTTCACCACAACGGTCCAGTACAGCGACCACATCACTGCCGACGCCGCACCGATCCACCTGTCGATCTCACGCTCCATCCTCCCCTCACTAAAAAACATCATGTAAACGTGGCCAGTGTAAGACGTGATGGGCGAGAATGAAATGACTTGTTTTAAATGTTTAGAATTTTAAAAGTTTAGAATTCTAGAAGGAAATTTACCACAAAAGCAACAAGAGCCTGCGTTATGAATCACACGAGTTTCACAAATACACTTATATACAGTTACACAGTTATATAGAGAGCTCATACATAACGCTCAGATGGACTCCCACTTATCCTCATTATCCGAGCGCCGCAGGGTCAAAGGTCGGCGGACGGGGAGCAATTATAGCTCACCGCCATTACCAAGATGGCCGCGGGTCCAGAGGAGTGACAGAACACAGCGCTCTGGGGAACCTTAATGATTCAAATAAAACGTTAATTTATACACAGAGCTGCAGGGTGCACTTTAGACCGGGTTCAGTCCTGGTTCAGACCTGGTTCAGCCCTGATTTAGTACTGCTTCAGTCCTACTATAGACCTGGTCCTTGTTTAGTCCTGGTTTAGATATGGTTCAGTCATTGTTTAGTCCTGGTTCAGTCCTGGTTTAGACCTGGTTTAGTCCTGGTTCAGTCCTGGTTTAGTCCTGGTTTAGTCCTGGTTCAGTCCTTGTTTAGTCCTGGTTCAGTCCTGGTTTAGTCCTGGTTCAGTCCTGGTTTAGACCTGGTTCAGTCCTGGTTTAGTCCTGGTTTAGTCCTGGTTCAGTCCTGGATCAGTCCTGATTCAGTCCTGGTTTAGTCCTGGTTTAGACCTGGTTCAGTCCTGGTTTAGACCTGGTTCAGTCCTGGTTTAGTCCTGATTCAGTCCTGGTTCAGTCCT
Organism: Paratrypauchen microcephalus; assembly: GCA_036785185.1. Taxonomy (NCBI): domain Eukaryota; kingdom Metazoa; phylum Chordata; class Actinopteri; order Gobiiformes; family Gobiidae; genus Paratrypauchen; species Paratrypauchen microcephalus. The sequence continues at coordinate 1,144,613 of JAVJIX010000208.1, forward strand.
GGTTTAGTCCTGGTTCAGTCCTTGTTTAGTCCTGGTTTAGACCCGGTTCAGTTCTGGTTCAGTCCTTGTTCAGTCCTGATTCAGTCCTGGTTTAGTCCTGGTTTAGTCCTGGTTTAGTCCTTGTTCAGTCCTGATTCAGTCCTGGTTTAGTCCTGGTTTAGTCCTGGTTTAGTCCTGGTTCAGTCCTTGTTCAGTCCTGATTCAGTCCTGGTTTAGTCCTGGTTTAGACCTGGTTCAGTCCTGGTTTAGTCCTGGTTCAGTCCTGATTCAGTCCTGGTTTAGTCCTGGTTCAGTCCTTGTTTAGTCCTGGTTTAGACCTGGTTCAGTCCTGGTTAAGCCCTGGTTTAGTCCTGGTTTAGACCTGGTTCAGTTCTGGTTCAGTTCTGGTTCAGTCCTTGTTCAGTCCTGATTCAGTCCTGGTTTAGTCCTGGTTCAGTCCTGGTTCAGTCCTGGTTTAGTCCTGGTTCAGTCCTGGTTTAGTCCTGGTTTAGTCCTGGTTTAGACCTGGTTCAGTCCTGGTTCAGTCCTGGTTTAGTCCTGGTTCAGTCCTGGTTTAGTCCTGGTTCAGTCCTGGTTCAGTCCTGGTTTAATCCTGGTTTAATCCTGGTTTAGTCCTGGTTTAGTCCTGGTTCAGTCCTGGTTTAGTCCTGGTTTAGTCCTGGTTTAGTCCTGGTTTAATCCTGGTTTAATCCTGGTTTAGTCCTGGTTTAGTCCTGGTTCAGTCCTGGTTTAATCCTGGTTTAATCCTGGTTTAGTCCTGGTTTAGTCCTGGTTCAGTCCTGGTTCAGTCCTGGTTTAGTCCTGGTTCAGTCCTGGTTTAGTCCTGGTTTAATCCTGGTTTAATCCTGGTTTAGTCCTGGTTTAGTCCTGGTTTAGTCCTGGTTTAGTCCTGGTTCAGTCCTGGTTTAGTCCTGGTTTAGTCCTGGTTTAGTCTGCAGGCTGCTCATTAGCTCGGTGTGTTTGGGGTTAATTACGGTCTTTATAAATGAATCTGTCAGAGCCACAGCAGAGGGGAGGGGCAGGGACACATGTGGGTTTAAAATAAAAGACTCACACTGGAGCATTTTAGCGGTCTGTGTTATAATTATTCATCTTGTTTCTATGGAATGCTCCACAGTGTGACTTTAAACAGCTCTGCTTTACAGTTATTCAATCACAGGTGGTTTTAGAGCTCAGAAATACCTAAAAAAAAACAGACATTCTGACTGTGAGCGGGGTCGCCTCTCCACAGATCTGACCTGTAACTTGGTCTGGTTTGGTCTCCACGACGATAGAAAGGTTTAAAGCCACACTGTGAAACATTCTAGATAAAGCAAAGATCACCATTGTCACCATCGTAATTGCACGATTCGATACGATTCGATTCAGTGGTGCATAGTTTTCACTTTATGTATTAATGATGTTTGGAATAAATTTTATTACAGAAAAATTCAATTCGATTCTCTTGTGGACGTGGCATCGATGCATTTGGATCGTCGGCTGTAGGATCGATGCATCGATACGAATAGATTATTATTTACACGACTAGTTTGAACAAGAAAGAAAAAGTGCATGCAGGCAAGAATGGAATAAAGTAAGTAATAATAAAAATAAGTAATAATAATAATAATAGTAATACAAACAGTAACTAGGAGAGAAGATATTGCACGTTTGGACGATATAGTGGAGTTATACAGTCTGATGAAATAAGTAATAATAGTAAAAAATATTAAAGGTACACTGTGTAGGATGGTGGCGCATTGGTGGATGGTGGGTATTGCAATTCCGGTTCTACCTATGGCAGACCTCGAGGGTCACCCGGGTGCGACGTAACGCGGACAGCTCGGCGTACCCGGAGGTGGTTCACCGGCAGCTGCGCACGAACCGCGCGCACATGTGAAGCACACCCAGCGCTGTGCGCGGGTGGGGGGAATCGGGAACCGGACCGCGGAGGGCGGAGGTTGGTCTAAAGAAAGAAAGAAAGAAAGAAAGAAAGCTATGCCTTTATTAGTCCCACAGTGGGGAAATTCCAGTTCTGCATTTAACCCATCCTGTTATCAGGAGCAGTGAGCAGCACATTACTGCGCCCGGGGACCATCTCCATGATCTTCTTGCTTCGGTTTGGTCAGGACCAAAGCTGGAGGTACCTATGGTGCATGTTTTGGGTTGGTGGGGGAAACCGGAGTGCCTGGAGGAAACCCACCCAGACACGGGGAGAACATGCAAACTCCACACAGAAAGGCTCGGGTGACCCGGGGATCGAACCCGGAACCTTCTTGCTGTGAAGCATGAGTGCTACCCACTCAGCCACCGTGCCGCCTGGTGCGGGGTGCGGGCCCGCGCTGCAACAAAGCCCCAGCCACGGTAGGTACTCTATCCTTCTTCTTTTCCTCTTAGATGAAGGTGCTTGCTCCTGCGATGTATGTGCGGAGTAAGTGTGATCCGGCAACATGCTTGTCGTTGTTTATCCAAACGCGTACTATCTCGTGTCAAAACCACGACTACTGTATAAAGAAAATGGCGAAGGCGGAGCAGAGCATGTCTTTCTGCGGCTCTCGTAGTTTAAATGGCTGCCTCCACATGGGGAAGATCCCCCTTTTATGCAGGTATATCTAAGTCCAAAAGAATACTTTGATTTCATGATGGAAGTGAAAAGGCTTAGAAAACACTGTATTTTTGAATGGGTATCTTCAATTTCGCTAATTAACGGGTAAAAATCTTACACACTGTCCCTTTAAGAAGGAGAGCATGGAAAACGATATTTCCCGTCTGGACTATACAGTGGAGTTGTACAGTCTGATGGAGGTGGGGATGAAGGATCTGCGGTAGCGCTCCTTCTTGCACTGGGGGTGCCTCAGTCGGCTGCTGAGGGTGAGAGGTGTTTGTCCAGCACCCTCCTCTCAGCCACCTCCTCTACAGAGTCCAGAGGACAGCCCAGGACAGAGCTGGCCCTCCTGACCAGCTTATTGAGTCTCTTCCTGTCCCGCTCTGTGCTGCTCGGGGCCCAGCAGACGACAGCGTAGAGGAGAGCAGAGGCCACCCCAGAGTCATAAAAAGTCTTGAGCAGAGGCCTGCACACTCCAAATTAACTCCAATTAACATGTTTTATAAGTTTCAGGTTCATTTTTGACGCTCTGACACTCCCCTCACTTTGCTCCCCGTGCTAAGTCACTCCCCCTTCAGAGCGCTATCACGACACAGTCGGCGCTGATGGAACTCCTACACATAACTTCCAAGTTTGTGTGTTTTCCTTCAGGCTGCAGACGATAAAAACAGTTCTCTTCCGTGACCACAGCACAGTCTAATCTTCACTTTCTCTTTGTTTTGTCGAGCAGGAAAAACAAAACAACAATTTAAAGTTTTGGTGAAGAAGAGGAGAAGTGGAGGAGCAGAGATGGTGGTGTGATCTGGCGGTGTTTGTGTTTGTGTTTGTGGTCAGACTTTGAGGTGGTTTTGAGAATGGGATTCAATTTAAAAAAATGTCTCGTTCAGTCCTGGTTTAGTTACTTTAGTTCTGATTTAGTCCGGATTTAATCTTGGGTTAGTCCTGGTTCAATCATGGTTTGGTCTTGGTTCAGTTCTGGTTCAGTCCTGGTTAAACTCTAGTTTATTCCTGGTTTAATCCTGGTTTAGCCTTGGTTTAGTATTGGGTTAGTCCTGGTTTAGCCCTGGTTTAGTCCTGGTTCAGTCCTGGTTTAGTTACTTTATTTCTGATTTAGTCCTAATTTAATCTTTGGTTAATCCTGGTTTAGCCCTGCTTTAGTCCTGGTTCAGTCCTGCTTTAGCTCTAGTTTAATCTTGGTTCAATCCTGGTTTAATCCTGGTTTATTCTTGGTTTAGTGCTGGTTTAGTCCTGGTTCAGTCCTGGTTTAGTTACTTCATTTCTGATTTAGTCCTAATTTAATCTTGGGTTAATCCTGGTTTAGCCCTGCTTTAGTCCTGGTTCAGTCCTGCTTTAGCTCTAGTTTAATCTTGGTTCAATCCTGGTTTAATCCTGGTTTAGTCCTGGTTTAGCCCTGGTTTAGTCCTGGTTCAGTCCTGGTTTAGTTACTTCATTTCTGATTTAGTCCTAATTTAATCTTGGGTTAATCCTGGTTTAGCCCTGCTTTAGTCCTGGTTCAGTCCTGCTTTAGCTCTAGTTTAATCTTGGTTCAATCCTGGCTTAATCCTGGTTTATTCCTGGTTTAGTCCTGGTTTAGTCCTTGTTCAGTCCTGGTTTAAGCCTGGTTTAGCCTTGGTTTAGTATTGGGTTAGTCTTGGTTTGGTCTTGGGTTAGTCCTGGTTCAGTCCTGGTTTAGCCCTGGTTTAGTCCTGGTTCAGTCCTGGTTTAGCTTTAGTTTAATCCTGGTTAAATCCTGGTTTAATCCTGGTTTAGGCCTGGTTTAGCCTTGGTTTAGTCTTGGTTTCGCCCTGGTTCAGTGCTTTTTTAGCCCTAGTTTATTCTTGGTTTATTCCTGGTTTATTCCTGGTTTAGTCCTGGTTCAGCCCACGCTGAAAAACAAACTTTATTTTGGTGCAGAAGCAGAGGAGCAGAGATGGCGGTGTGATCTGACGGTGTTTGTGACGATAAGGCCAAAGTGTGAGGCGTTATCGCACCGGCGATCCACCAGGGGGAGCTGTGTTCAGAGATAAGAGACAGAAGAACGTTCACCGACCTCTGGACTGAACCAGGACTGAACCAGGACTGGACCAGGACTAAATCAGGACTGAACCAGGACTGAACCAGGACTGGACCAGGACTGGACCAGGACTGGACCAGGACTGGACCAGGACTAAATCAGGACTGAACCAGGACTGAACCAGGACTGGACCAGGACTAAATCAGGACTGAACCTGAACTAATCCCAGGACTGAACCTCAACTAGTACTAAATAAGTACTAAACCAGGATTCAACCAGAATTAAACCAAGACAGAACCAAAAATAAATCCAGACTAAACAAGGACTATATTAGGACTAGTAGAGCTAAACCAGGACTAAACCTGGACCAAACCAAGACTAAACCATAATTGATCCGGGACTAAGAGAAGATTAAACAGGACTAAACCAGAACGGAACTAGTACTAAACCAGGTCTAAACCTGGACTAAACCAAGACTAGGCTAGGACTAAACCTAGACTAAAGCAAGACTAGACCAGGATTAAACCTAGACTAAAACCAGGACTAAACCTGGACCAAACCAAGACTAAACAGTAATTGATCCAAAACTAAGAGAAGATTAAACCAGGACTAAACCAGAACTGAACTAGTACTAAAACAGGATTAAACCTAGACTAAACCTGGACTAAACCAGGACTAAACCAGGACTAAACCTGGAATAAACCTGGACTAAATGAAGACTAGACCAGGACTAAACCAGGACTAAACCTGGAGTAAACCTGGACTAAATGAAAACTAGACCAGGACTAAACCAGGACTAAACAAGACTAAACGATAACTGATCCTGGGACTAGGAAAAGACTAAACCAGGACTAAACCAGGACTAAACCAGAACCAGCTTGTCCTAAAGTGTAACATTTGCAAATCGTGTTTTCTCTTTTGGTCTGTTGATGATTTCCAAGTTTTTTTTTCCTTTTAAAAGAAGAGTCACATGACCTGCACCTGCGTTGCCACGGAAACCACACTCACACTTTATGAATGACGAGAACGAACAACAAACGGCTCAGGGACGAGGGGAACGACAGAAGAGACACGTTTATTTATACAAACCTCTCACGCACTCCTGACCTCTACACCAGGACTACACCAGGACTACACCAGGACTAAACCAGGACTGAACAAGGACTAAACCAGGACTGAACCAGGACTGAACCACGACTAAACCAGGACTACACCAGGACTAAACCAGGACTACACCAGGACTAAACCAGGACTAAACCAGGACTGAACCAGGACTAAACCAGGACTAAACCAGGACTAAACCAGGACTGAACAAGGACTAAACCAGGACTGAACCAGGACTACACCAGGACTGAACCAGGACTAAAGCAGGTCTGAACCAGGACTAAACCAGGACTGAACCAGGACTAAAGCAGGACTGAACAAGGACTAAACCAGGACTGAACCAGGACTAAACCAGGACTGAACCAGGACTAAAGCAGGACTGAGCAAGGACTAAACCAGGATTAAAGCAGGACTTAACAAGGACTAAACCAGGACTGAACCAGGACTACACCAGGACTGAACCAGGACTAAAGCAGGTCTGAACCAGGACTAAACCAGGACTGAACCAGGACTAAAGCAGGACTGAACAAGGACTAAACCAGGACTGAACCAGGACTAAACCAGGACTGAACAAGGACTAAACCAGGATTAAAGCAGGACTTAACAAGGACTAAACCAAGGTTGAACAAGGACTAAACCAGGACTATACCAGGACTAAAGCAGGACTAAAGCAGGACTAAACCAGGACTGAACCAGGACTAAACCAGGACTACACCAGCACTACACCAGGACTAAACCAGGACTAGACCAGGACTAAAGCAGGACTAAACCAGGACTAAAGCATGACTACACCAGGACTAAACCAGTACTAAAGCAGGGCTAAACCAGGACTTAACAAGGACTAAACCAGGACTAAAGCAGGACTACACCACGACTAAACCAGGACTAAACCAGGACTAAAGCAGGACTACACCAGGACTAAACCAGGACTAATCCAGGACTAAACCGGGACTAAAGCAGAACTACAACCAGGACTAAAGCAGGACTAAACCAGGATTAAACCAGGACTGAACAAGGACTAAAGCAGGACTATACAAGGACTAAACCAGGACTAAACCAGGACTACACCAGGATTGAACAAAGACTAAACCAGGACTAAACCAGGACTGAACAAGGACTAAACCAGGACTACACCAGGACTAAACCAGGACTGAATAAGGACTAAACCAGGACTACACCAGGACTAAACCAGGACTAAACCAGGACTGAATAAGGACTAAACCAGGACTACACCAGGACTAAACCAGGACTGAATAAGGATGTTTCCTTCTCCGTCTCTTTCAGTAGCAGGTGTTTGTGGTGTCCCTCTCTTTCTCTTCTCTCTCCTCCTCCACCCACCCCTCTCTCCCTCTCTTTCTTCTTCCGTTTCTCTCTTCTTTTTCTCTTCCTCTCTCCTCCTTTCTCCAGAATACCCCCCCTCTCTCTCTCTCTTCTCCCTCTTTCTTTCACTCGTTCAGTTTTTCCATATAAAACCAGATGCTGCAGTCGCTGTTGACAGTGTCTGCTCTCTTTCTCTATCCCCTCTCTCTTTCTCTTTCATACTTCTTTTTCCCTTCCCTCCATCCCTCCTCTCTCTCTTCCTCTCCCTCTCTCCTCCTTTTACCACCGTCCTTCTTTCTCCCTCTCCTTCATCCCTCTCTCTGTCTTTCTGTCTTTTGCTCTCTCTCTTTCTCTCTATCTCTTTCTTTCTCTCTGTCTTTCACTCTCTCTTTCTCTTTCTTTTTTCTTTCTTTTTCTGTCTTTCTTTCGCTCTCTCTTTCTATCTCTTTCTCTCTCTTTCTCCCTGATGCCCTCTTCCCTCTGTCCCTCTCTTCTCCCTCTTTTCTCTCCCGTCCTCTTTCTCTTCCTCCCTCTCTCTTTCTCCCTCTCTTTCCTCCTTTCTCCCTCTCTTTCTCTCTCACATATTCACAAACAAAACCAGAGAATGAACAATATCAGTGGTTGACAGTGTCTCTCCCTCTCTCTTTCTCTGGCTCCCTTCTTCCTCATTTTCTCTCTCTCTCTCTCCATCTCTCCCTCCCTCTTTCACACACATTTACATACAAAAACATTGGCTCCGCAGTATCAGTGTCTCTCTCTCTCTCTCTTCCTTCCTCTCTTCCCTTTTCTTCCCTTTCTCTTCCTCTCTCTCTCGCTCCATCTCTTCCTCTCTACATCTCTTCCTCTCCTCCTTCTTTTCCTCTCTTTCTCTCCTCCTTCCTCCCTCTCTTCCTTCTCTCCCTCTCCTCCTTCTCTCCCTCTCCTCCTCCTTTACATCTCTTCCTCTCTTCCTTCTCTTCCTCTCCTTCTCTTCCTCTCCTCCTCTTCCTCTCCTCCTCCTCTTCTCCTCTTCCTCTCCTTCTCCTCTTCCTCTCCTTCTCCTCTTCCTCTCCTCCTTCTCTACATCTTCCTCTCTTCCTTCTCTACCTCTCCTCCTTTTCCTCTCTCTTTCTCCTCCTTCCTCTCTCTCCTCCTTCTCTCCCTCTCTTCCTTCTCTCCCTCTCCTCCTCCTTTACATCTCTTCCTCTCCTCCTTCTCTTCCTCTCCGCCTCTTCCTCTCCTCCTCCTCTTCCTCTCCTCCTTCTCTCCCTCTCCTCCTTCCTCCCTCTCCTCTTCCTCTTCCTCTCCTCCTCTCTTCCTCTCCTCCTGCTCTTCCTCTCCTCCTTCCTCCCTCTCCTCCTCTTTCTCTCCTCCTTCCTCCCTCTCCTCCTCTTTCTCTCATCCTTCCTCCCTCTCCTCCTCTTCCTCTCATCCTTCCTCCCTCTCCTCCTGCTCTTCCTCTCCTCCTTCCTCCCTCTCCTCCTGCTCTTCCTCTCCTCCTTCCTCCCTCTCCTCCTCTTCCTCTCATCCTTCCTCCCTCTCCTCCTGCTCTTCCTCTCCTCCTTCCTCCCTCTCTTTTCTTGTCCAGAAGAATCTCAGATATGAGGCGGGAGGAGCTGAGACGGACGCCACAAAACTCCCCGACCAAAACCAAAGAAAAGAAAACAAAAGAAGAGAAAGGAGCTGGAGGAGGAGAGGAGCGCGAATATTTGAGAATTAAACTCAGATAAATACACGTGAAGAGAGTAAAAGTGGTTTGAAATGATCTCAGAGAAAATATATATATATATATATACATACTATTTTTAGGTTGGTTTCATTCTGGATTAAAGCAGGTCTAAATTATTAACCAGGACTAAACCAAGACTAAATGAGGACAAAACGTGAACTAAACCAGGACTAAACAAGGATTTAATCAGGACTAAACCAGGACTAAACAAGGATTTAATCAGGACTAAATTAGGACTAAACCAAGACTAAATGAAGACAAAATATGGATTTAATCAGGACTAAACCAGGACTAAACAAGGATTTAATCAGGACTAAACCAGAACTAAATAAGGATTTAATCAGTACTAAACCAGGACTAAACAAGGATTTAATCAGGACTAAATTAGGACTAAACCAAGACTAAATGAAGACAAAATATGGATTTAATCAGGACTAAACCAGGACTAAATTAGGACTAAATCGGGACTAAACATGGATTTAATCAGTACTAAATTAGGACTAAATTAGGAATAAATTAGGACTAAACCAGGACTAAACATGGATTTTATCAGTACTAAATTAAGACTAAAACAGGACTAAACATGGCCACACAAAGACTAAACCAGGACTTGATCAGGATTTGTACAAGGACTAAAATGGGACTAGGGCCATAACAAAGGAGGACCAAACCAAGAACCAGGACTACACAAATCTTAACAGGACTAAACCAGGACTAAACCTGGATTAAACTGGGACTAAATTAGGACTCAACCAGAATTATAGCACCAAACAAAGATTTAACAAGGTCTCAACCAAGACTTAGCAAGAGCCAAACCCAGTCTAAATTAGGACTAAACCAGAACTGAACCAGGACTTAATGGGGTCTAAAGAAGTGGAGGAGAGACCTTGGCCGGGCGTGGACAGTGAGACCTTGAGGTAAAAGTGGTTTGAAATGATCTCTGAGAAAATATTTGTAATTCCACTTTTATTTGGAGTGAAGGACGAGGAGGTTTGTGGGTTTGACCCCGGACTAAAACAGGTTCAAGTCCAACCGTGTGTGGAGCAACAGACCAGGACTCAACCAGGACTAAAACAGGACTAAAACAGGACTAAAACAGGACTAAAACAGGACTAAACCTGGATTAAACTGGGACTAAATTAGGACTCAACCAGGACTAAAACAGGACTAAAACAGGACTCAGCCAGGACTAAAACAGGACTCAACCAGGACTCAGCCAGGACTAAAACAGGACTAAAACAGGACTAAAACAGGACTAAAACAGGACTAAAACAGGTTCAAGTCCAACCGTGTGTGGAGCAACAGACCAGGACTCAACCAGGACTAAAACAGGACTAAAACAGGACTAAAACAGGACTAAAACAGGACTAAAACAGGACTAAAACAGGACTAAAACAGGACTAAAACAGGACTAAAACAGGACTAAAACAGGTTCAAGTCCAACCGTGTGTGGAGCAACAGACCAGGACTCAACCAGGACTCAACCAGGACTAAAACAGGACTAAAACAGAACTAAAACAGGACTAAATCAGAACTAAAACAGGACTAAAACAGGACTAAAACAGGACTAAAACAGGTTCAAGTCCAACCGTGTGTGGAGCAACAGACCAGGACTCAACCAGGACTAAAACAGGACTAAAACAGGACTAAAACAGGACTAAAACAGGTTCAAGTCCAACTGTGTGTGGAGCAACAGACCAGGACTCAACCAGGACTAAAACAGGACTAAAACAGAACTAAAACAGGACTAAAACAGGACTAAAACAGGACTAAAACAGGACTAAAACATGACTAAAACAGGTTCAAGTCCAACCGTGTGTGGAGCAACAGACCAGGACTCAACCAGGACTAAAACAGAACTAAAACAGGACTAAAACAGGACTAAAACAGGACTAAAACAGAACTAAAACAGGACTAAAATAGGTTCAAGTCCAACCGTGTGTGGAGCAACAGACCAGGACTCAACCAGGACTGAAACAGGACTAAAACAGGACTAAAACAGGTTCAAGTCCAACCGTGTGTGGAGCAACAGACCAGGACTGAAACAGGACTAAAACAGGACTAAAACAGGACTAAAACAGGACTAAAACAGGTTCAAGTCCAACCGTGTGTGGAGCAACAGACCAGGACTCAACCAGGACTAAAACAGGACTAAAACAGGACTAAAACAGGACTAAAACAGGACTAAAACAGGTTCAAGTCCAACCGTGTGTGGAGCAACAGACCAGGACTCAACCAGGACTGAAACAGGACTAAAACAGGACTAAAACAGGACTAAAACAGGTTCAAGTCCAACTGTGTGGGGAGCAACAGACCAGGACTCAACCAGGACTAAAACAGGACTAAAACAGGACTAAAACAGGACTAAAACAGAACTAAAACAGGTTCAAGTCCAACCGTGTGTGGAGCAACAGACCAGGACTCAACCAGGACTAAAACAGGACTAAAACAGGACTAAAACAGGACTAAGACAGAACTAAAACAGGACTAAAACAGGACTAAAACAGGTTCAAGTCCAACCGTGTGTGGAGCAACAGACCAGGACCAGGACTCAGACCAGGACTCAACTAAGACAGAACTAAAACAGGACTAAAACAGGACTAAAACAGAACTAAAACAGGACTAAAACAGGTTCAAGTCCAACCGTGTGTGGAGCAACAGACCAGGACTCAACCAGGACTAAAACAGGACTAAAACAGGACTCAACCAGGACTAAAACAGGACTAAAACAGGACTGTATGCAAGGACTAAGCAAGTACTAAACCAGAACTAAAACAGGACTAAAACAGGTTCAAGTCCAACCGTGTGTGGAGCAACAGACCAGGACTCAACCAGGACTAAAACAGGACTAAAACAGGACTCAACCAGGAGTAAAACAGGTTCAAGTCCAACCGTGTGTGGAGCAACAGACCAGGACTCAACCAGGACTAAAACAGGACTAAAACAGGACTAAAACAGAACTAAAACAGGACTAAAACAGGTTCAAGTCCAACCGTGTGTGGAGCAACAGACCAGGACTCAACCAGGACTAAAACAGGACTAAAACAGGACTAAAACAGGACTAAAACAGGACTAAAACAGGACAAGTGCTGGAGCAACAGACCAGGACTCAACCAGGACTAAAACAGACTAAAACAGGACTAAAACAGGACTAAAACAGGACTAAAACAGGTTCAAGTCCAACCGGGTGTGGAGCAACAGACCAGGACTCAACCAGGACAAAAACAGGACTAAAACAGGGACTAGGACTAGAACAGGTTCAAGTCCAACCGTGTGTAACAGACCAGGACTAAAACAGGACTAAAACAGGACTAAAACAGGACTAAAACAGGACTAAAACAGGACTAAGACAGAACTAAAACAGGACTAAAACAGGACTAAGACAGAACTAAAACAGGACTAAAACAGGACTAAAACAGGACTAAAACAGGTTCAAGTCCAACCGTGTGTGGAGCAACAGACCAGGACTCAACCAGGACTAAAACAGGACTAAAACAGGACTAAAACAGAACTAAAACAGGACTAAAACAGGTTCAAGTCCAACCGTGTGTGGAGCAACAGACCAGGACTCAACCAGGACTGAAACAGGACTAAAACAGGACTAAAACAGAATTAAAACAGGACTAAAACAGGACTAAGACAGAACTAAAACAGGACTAAAACAGGACTAAGACAGAACTAAAACAGGACTAAAACAGGACTAAAACAGGACTCAGCCAGGACTAAAACAGGACTCAACCAGGACTCAGCCAGGACTAAAACAGGACTAAAACAGGTTCAAGTCCAACCGTGTGTGGAGCAACAGACCAGGACTCAACCAGGACTAAAACAGGACTAAGACAGAACTAAAACAGGACTAAAACAGGACTAAGACAGAACTAAAACAGGACTAAAACAGGACTAAAACAGGACTAAAACAGGACTAAAACAGGTTCAAGTCCAACCGTGTGTGGAGCAACAGACCAGGACTCAACCAGGACTAAAACAGGACTAAAACAGGACTAAAACAGAACTAAAACAGGTTCAAGTCCAACTGTGTGTGGAGCAACAGACCAGGACTCAACCAGGACTAAAACAGGACTAAGACAGAACTAAAACAGGACTAAAACAGAACTAAAACAGAACTAAAACAGGACTAAAACAGGTTCAAGTCCAACCGTGTGTGGAGCAACAGACCAGGACTCAACCAGGACTAAAACAGGACTAAAACAGGACTAAAACAGGACTCAACCAGGAGTAAAACAGGTTCAAGTCCAACCGTGTGTGGAGCAACAGACCAGGACTCAACCAGGACTAAAACAGGACTAAAACAGGACTAAAACAGAACTAAAACAGGACTAAAACAGGTTCAAGTCCAACCGTGTGGGGAGCAACATTGAACCAGGACTCAAATCCAGGACTAAAACAGGACTAAAACAGGACTAAGACAGAACTAAAAAAACAGGACTAAAACAGGACTAAAACAGAGTTCAAGTCCAACCGTGTGTGGAGCAACAGACCAGGACTCCAGAACCAGGACTAAAACAGGACTAAAATACCAGGACTAAAACAGAACTAAAACAGGTTCAAGTCCAACCGTGTGTGGAGCAACAGACCAGGACTCAACCAGGACTAAAACAGGACTAAGACAGAACTAAAACAGGACTAAAACAGAACTAAAACAGAACTAAAACAGGACTAAAACAGGTTCAAGTCCAACCGTGTGTGGAGCAACAGACCAGGACTCAACCAGGACTGAAACAGGACTAAAACAGGACTAAAACAGGACTCAACCAGGACTAAAACAGGTTCAAGTCCAACCGTGTGTGGAGCAACAGACCAGGACTCAACCAGGACTAAAACAGGACTAAAACAGGACTAAAACAGGACTAAAACAGGTTCAAGTCCAACCGTGTGTGGAGCAACAGACCAGGACTCAACCAGGACTAAAACAGGACTAAAACAGGACTAAGACAGAACTAAAACAGGACTAAAACAGGACTAAGACAGAACTAAAACAGGACTAAAACAGGACTAAAACAGGTTCAAGTCCAACCGTGTGTGGAGCAACAGACCAGGACTCAACCAGGACTAAAACAGGACTAAAACAGGTTCAAGTCCAACCGTGTGTGGAGCAACAGACCAGGACTCAACCAGGACTGAAACAGGACTAAAACAGGACTAAAACAGGACTAAGACAGAACTAAAACAGGACTAAAACAGGACTAAGACAGAACTAAAACAGGACTAAAACAGGACTAAAACAGGACTAAAACAGGTTCAAGTCTAACCGTGTGTGGAGCAACAGACCAGGACTCAACCAGGACTAAAACAGGACTCAACCAGGACTAAAACAGGACTAAAACAGGACTAAAACAGGTTCAAGTCCAACCGTGTGTGGAGCAACAGACCAGGACTCAACCAGGACTCAACCAGGACTCAACCAGGACTAAAACAGGACTAAAACAGGACTAAAACAGGACTAAAACAGGACTAAAACAGGTTCAAGTCCAACCGCGTGTGGAGCAACAGACCAGGACTCAACCAGGACTAAAACAGGACTAAAGCAGGACTAAAACAGGACTAAGACAGAACTAAAACAGGACTAAAACAGGTTCAAGTCCAACCGTGTGTGGAGCAACAGACCAGGACTAAAACAGGACTAAAACAGGACTAAAACAGGACTAAAACAGAACTAAAACAGGACTAAAACAGGTTCAAGTCCAACCGTGTGTGGAGCAACAGACCAGGACTCAACCAGGACTAAAACAGGACTAAAACAGGACTAAAACAGGACTAAAACAGGACTAAGACAGAACTAAAACAGGACTAAAACAGAACTAAAACAGGACTAAAACAGGTTCAAGTCCAACCGTGTGTGGAGCAACAGACCAGGACTCAACCAGGACTAAAACAGGACTAAAACAGGACTAAAACAGAACTAAAACAGGACTAAAACAGGTTCAAGTCCAACCGTGTGTGGAGCAACAGACCAGGACTCAACCAGGACTAAAACAGGACTAAAACAGGACTAAGACAGAACTAAAACAGGACTAAAACAGGACTAAAACAGGTTCAAGTCCAACCGTGTGTGGAGCAACAGACCAGGACTCAACCAGGACTAAAACAGGACTAAAACAGGTTCAAGTCCAACCGTGTGTGGAGCAACAGACCAGGACTCAACCAGGACTAAAACAGGACTAAAACAGGACTAAAAGAGGTTCAAGTCCAACCGTGTGTGGAGCAACAGACCAGGACTCAACCAGGACTAAAACAGGACTAAAACAGGACTAAAGCAGGACTAAAACAGGACTAAGACAGAACTAAAACAGGACTAAAACAGAACTAAAACAGGACTAAAACAGGTTCAAGTCCAACCGTGTGTGGAGCAACAGACCAGGACTCAACCAGGACTAAAACAGGACTAAAACAGGACTAAAACAGGTTCAAGTCCAACCGTGTGTGGAGCAACAGACCAGGACTTAACCAGGACTAAAACAGGACTAAAACAGAACTAAAACAGGACTAAAACAGGACTAAGACAGGACTAAATCAGGACTCAACCAGGAATAAATCAGGACTCAACCAGGACTAAAACAGGTTCAAGTCCAACCATGTCTGGAGCAACAGACCAGGACTCAACCAGAACTGAAACAGGACTAAAACAGGACTAAAACAGGACTAAAACAGGTTCAAGTCCAACCGTGTGTGGAGCAACAGACCAGGACTCAACCAGGACTAAAACAGGTTCAAGTCCTAAACAGGACTAAAAACTAAAACAGGACTCAACCAGGACTCAACCAGGACTAAAACAGGACTAAATCAGGACTCAACCAGGACTAAAACAGGACTAAAACAGGACTCAACCAGGACTAAAACAGGATTAAACCAGGACTATATGCAAGGACTAAGCGAGTACTAAACCAGGACTGAAACAGGACTAAACCAGGACTATATGCAAGGACTAAGCGAGTACTAAACCAGGACTAAATCAGGACTAAAACAGGACTCAACCAGGACTAAAACAGGACTCAACCAGGACTAAAACTGGACTCAACCAGGACTAAACAGGACTATATGCAAGGACTAAGCAAGTACTAAACCAGGACTAAATCAGGACTAAAACAGGACTCAACCAGGACTAAAACAGGACTCAACCAGGACTAAAACAGAACTAAAACAGGACTAAAACAGGACTCAACCAGGACTCAACCAGGACTAAAACAGGACTAAAACAGGACTCAACCAGGACTCAACCAGGACTAAAACAGGACTCAACCAGGACTCAACCAGGAGTAAAACAGGACTAAAACAAGACTCAACCAGGACTAAAACAGGATTAAACCAGGACTATATGCAAGGACTAAGCGAGTACTAAACCAGGACTAAACCAGGACTGTATGCAAGGACTAAGCGAGTACTAAACCAGGACTAAATCAGGACTAAAACAGGACTCAACCAGGACTAAAACAGGACTCAACCAGGACTAAAACTGGACTCAACCAGGACTAAACAGGACTAAAACAGGATTAAACCAGGACTATATGCAAGGACTAAGCGAGTACTAAACCAGGACTAAATCAGGACTAATTCTGGACTAATTCGGGACTAAATCGGGACTAAAATCGAACTAAAACAGGACTTAACCAAGATTATATGCAAGGACTAAGCAAGTACTAAACCAGGACTGAAACAGGACTAAACTAGGACTATATGCAAGGACTAAGCAAGTACTAAGCCAGGACTAAATCAGGACTATATGCAAGGACTAAGCAAGTACTAAACCAGGACTAAACACGGACTAAATCATCAAGTGTGAGATGAATGTTGTAACACGAGTTAGACGGGGTTTTGGGGTTTGGCGTTTTGGTCTGTGGACGGGGACGGGCGAATGTAAATAAATTAGACTGGGACGGGTGGAGTCGATGAAAAGGACCAATGGGAGGCGCCGTTTAAGTCGATCAGTGAATTAAAGTGGGACAGGGGTCGTCCATCATGCGTCCAGCAGGGGGTCATTCAGGGAGAGGCGTCCGTGTGGAGCTTTTGTCCGCTACGCCGTCGCCCGTGGATCGTTTCATTATATTTTGGATATTTTAAATCGCAGTATCGATCTAAAACAACGTAATAAAAGACGCTCGTTTGATTTACGAGTTGGAAAACGGTGGGAGTTGGAAAACGGTGGGAGCTGACATCGGCGTAAACGTTGTCGCGACAAAGTCATGACAAAATGAATAATGGAAGTTTAGGAGGAAAAAAGAGGGAAAACATACAGGACTAAAGAAGGACTAAAGACGGACTAAAGACGGACGAAAACCAAAACGAGACTGAAATAACATGACTAATACCGTGACTAAACCAGGACTAAACCAGGACTAAACCAAAACCAAATCAGGACTGAACAAGGACTAAACCACCACTGAACCAGGACCGAATCAGGACTAAACCAGGACTGAACAAGGACTAAGCCACGACTAAACCAGGATTAAACCAGGTCTAAAACAAGACTGACCCCGGACTAACCCAGGACTAAACCAGGAGTAAACCAGGTCTAAACCAGGACTAAACCAGGTCTAAACCAGGACCAAACCAGGACTAAACCAGGACTGAATCAAGACTAGACCAGGACTAAATCATTACTAAACCAGGATTGAACCAGGACAGAATCAGGACTAAACCAGGTCTAAACCAGGACCAAACCAAGACTAAACCAGGACTGAATCAAGACTAGACCAGGATTAAATCATTACTAAACCAGGATTGAACCAGGACAGAATCGGGACTAAACCAGGTTTAAACCAGGACCAAACCAGGATTAAACCAGCACTAAACCAGGTCTAACGTAAGATTAAACAGGACTAAACCAGGTCTAAACCAGGACTAAACCAGGTCTAAACCAGGACCAAAACAGCTCTAAACCAGGACTAAAAAAGGTCTAAACTAGGACTAAACCAGGACTAAACCATCTCTCAACCAGGTCTAAACAAGGTATACACCAGGTGTAAACCAGGTCTAAACCAGGTCTAAAGTTGCCTGGTTTACACCTGACCATATCACAAGTAATATATGGTCTGGAAGCCACCTTCGAAATATCTCGTAGCGGAGGTGTGGTTTACGATCGCTAACGGCCGTTTATTGGGCGTTACAAATGTCTATCATTTGGAGTATACGTAGCCCATAGCCAATCATGTCAGTTGTCAGTTCAAACTACAAGTTTCCATTTGTCACGTAGTACGCATCACCGTCTTTCCACCCCTCCCCGCTCTCTGATTGGCTCCCAGAATCGGGAGAGATCGCTGGACTAAAGCAGGGCTAAACCAGGTCTAAACCAGGACTAAACCAGGTCTAAACCAGGTCTAAACCAGGTCTAAACCAGGATTAATCCAGGTCTAAACCAGGACTAAACCGCAGCAGTTACAGAGAGAGGGCCCACGGTTTTTCCAATAGAAAGTGAATTGTAGTCAGAGTGGAGCCTGAAGTGCTCCCATGCTCACTTCCTGTTTCCATTCAGTCCATGGTATTCCCAGTGCTCTCCCATCCGAGTTCTAACCTGGTCCGGTCCGCTTTATCCTCACTCAGACCGTTTTAATTCCTCCTCCTCTTCCTGTTCCTTCCTGGACTTTTTCGTGCTCGGTGTCATTAAAACAACCTCTTCTGAATTATTGATTATTATTGATGAAGACGTTCCGTAGAAAAACATACAGAGGCCATTTTGAACAATTACAGCTGCAGATAGTGGAGGTACTTAAATCCGCATAGTCAAAGTTTAACAGTAATGGACTAAACCAGGTCTAAACCAGGACTAAACCAGGACTAAACCAGGGCTAAACCAGAACTAAACCAGGTCTAAACCAGGACTAAACCAGGGCTAAACCAGGACTAAACAAGGTCTAAACCAGGACTAAACAAGGTCTAAAGCAGGACTAAACCAGGACTAAACTAGGTCTAAAGCAGGTCTAAACAAGGTTTAAACTAGGATTAAACCAGGACTAAAACAGCTCTAAACCAGGTCTGCACCAGGACTAAACCAGGACTAAACCAGGGCTAAACCAGGACTAAACCAGGACTAAACAAGGTCTAAACCAGGACTAAACCAGCTCTAAACCAGGACTAAAACAGCTCTAAACCAGGTCTGCACCAGGACGAAACCAGGACTAAACCAGGGCTAAACCAGGACTAAACAAGGTCTCAACCAGGACTAAACCAGCTCTAAACCAGGACTAAAACAGCTCTCAACCAGGTCTGCACCAGGACTAAACCAGGACTAAACAAGGTCTAAACCAGGTCTGCACCAGGACGAAACCAGGACTAAACCAGGGCTAAACCAGGACTAAACAAGGTCTGAACCAGGACTAAACCAGGACTAAACCAGCTCTAAACCAGGACTAAAACAGCTCTAAACCAGGTCTGCACCAGGACTAAACCAGGACTAAACAAGGTCTAAACCAGGATTAAACCAGGACTAAACCAGCTCTAAACCAGGACTAGACAAGGTATAAAGCAGGACTAAACCAGGACTAAACCAGGTCTAAACTAGGTCTAAAGCAGGTCTAAACAAGGTCTAAACCAATTCAATAAGTAATAAATAATACATATTAATACATAAATTAATGAATAAATAAATCTATCATAGGTAAATGCAGTTGTCATCGGAAATAGATAAAAGCATTCACAATTCTATTGTGTTGAACTGATTTCCAGCAAAGCAATGGACTTCAGGCAGTATCAAGGAAGGATTTGTTTTTGTTATTCAATAAATTCAGTTCTGAATTGAGTTGCTCAGAGTTCTGTATCAATTGAAGACACTACCCAGATACACAGACACTGATATTTAAGTTATTCTCTTTTTTTTGGTACATTTTCACTGAAGTATGTCGAATATATTGCAATGCATCGCAATAATTCAAGTATTGTGATGCATCGTGATAGTATCGCATCGTGGCATATGAATCGTGATTCGAATTGAATCGTGACTTCTTTGCCAATACCCACCTCTACTGGACAAACACCTCTCACCCTCTGCACCGGACTGTAGAGGAGCTGAGCAGCTCCTTCAGCAGCCGACTGAGGCACCCCCAGTGCAAGAAGGAGCGCTACCGCAGATCCTTCATCCCCACCACCATCAGACTGTATAACTCCACTGTAGAGTCCAAATGTGCAATATTGTCTTTCACTACTCTCCTAGTTACTGTTTTATTATTATTATTACTTATTCAAATTATTAGTTATTTTATTATTATTATTACTTATCTTTATTCCATTCTTGCCTGCATGCACTTTTCTTTCTTGTTCAAACTGTCCCTACCTGGAGCTACTGTGACAAGTAAATTTCTCCTGCGTGAGATCAATAAACAGACCCTCCAGGAATTCGCGATGTTGCAATTTGCAACTTTAACGCAACTTCAGCCAATCCCTGTGAATTCAGGGCAGTGTTGCAATTTTGACCAATCACCGCAACTTTTCCGCAATTTTTACTATTTTTTAACAATTCTGACCAATCATCGGCGACGTATTGAACACCGACCAACTTCCTTCTGCTTTACTTCCGTGTGACAAAACGAAACTGCGGCCGTGTCCCAGTTCCCAGAGCGCACAGCTCGGAGCGCGGCCCGAAGGGGGCTCAGACTGCAGTCAAGGAGGTGCACACTTGCTCAGCCCCGACTGCAGTCCGCGGACCGCTTAACGACTGCGGTCTTCGGACCGCGTGTTAACTGCGCATGGGACAAAAAAGAAGTGGGACAGCAGTCGTCGCGCCGGTGTACTGTCGAAATGTGTGACGCACATGCCCTTCGGGCCACGCTCCGAGCCGCGCGCTCTGGGAATTGAGACACGGCTTCTTATGGCAAAGAAACATGTCTGCGGCGCCATTTGCCCACAAAAATAACAGCAAAAGACCGCGCGAAGCAGTTCCCCTCCTAGTAGTCATTTATTTTCGATGTTGTTAAGGTTGTTTTAGGACCATATCTGTGATCTCTGTGTCTTTGTATTATTCTTTGTCAGTAATAACTCAGTAGGTTATTCAAAATATTACTCGCAACTATTTATCGCAACTTTCACTTCCTCCCGCTACAAAATCGCAACAAAAACCTTAAAAGCACCGCAACTTTCATCACAACTTTTTGGAAAAGCTCCCGCAAATTCAGGCATTTTAGCCCGAAACAATCACAAAAAATGCCCGCGAAATCCTGCGGGGTCTGAATAAAGTCTTATCTTATCTTTTCTTTTCTGGTGGAGGTTCCATCAAACACTTTTCTCCATGGAGATGTTATCGCTTTGTCTGGAATGTTCCGCAGTATGGCATTAAACCTTTCTATCTTCGTGGAGACCAAACCAGACCAAGTTACAGGTCAGATCTGTGGAGAGGCGACCCCGCACACAGTCAGAACGTGTGAAACAAGCAGGTGACGGACCCACAACCGAGAAGTTACACAGCGTTAGTGCTAATTTTGTTACCTAAACCGTCGCGTCTCCTCATTTGAATAAAATCAGTGAGAGTTGGAGCGTCTCGGGTTCGCAGCAGCAGCTCATCCATAATGCATTTGTGTATAAACTTATGTAGAATGTTAAAAGTTAAAAGGCGCTCCCGGAATAGAAGCCGGAGTGTGAGGAACATCTGGACACCGACATGGGGAGGGAGCTGCGGTGTTTGTATTGTGGATATCATCGCAACAAAGTCATGACAAAATGAATAATGGAGGTTTAGGAGGAAAAAAGGGGGAAAACACACAAGACAAAAGGAGGATGAAAGCCAAAACCAGACCGAAATACCATGACTAATACCATGACTAAACCAGGACTAAACCAGGACTGAACAAGAACTAAATCAGGACTGAACAATGACTGAACCAGGACTGAATCAGGACTAAACCAGGATTGAAGCAGGACTAAAACAGGACTGACCCCAGACTAAACCAGGACTAAACCAGGACAAAATGAAGACTAAACCAGGACTGAACAAGAACTAAATCAGGACTGAACAATGACTGAACCAGGACCGAATCAAGACTAAACCAGGATTGAAGCAGGACTAAAACAGGACTGACCCCAGACTAAACCAGGACTAAACCAGGAGTAAACCAGGACAAAATGAAGACTAAACCAGGACCGAACAAGAACTAAATCAGGACTGAACAAGGACTAAACCACGATTGAACCAAGATCGAATCAGGACCAAACCAGGCCTGAACCAGGACTGAATCAAGACTAAACCAGGACTAAACAAGGTCTAAACCAGGAGTAAACCAGGACAAAACCAAGATTAAACCAGGACTAAACCGGAACTAAATCAGGACTGAACAAGAACTAAATCATGACTAAACCATGTCCAAACCAGGTCTAAACCAGGACTAAACAGGACAAAACGAAGACTAAACCAAGACTGAACCAGAACTAAATCAGGACTGAACAAGGACTAAACCACAACTGAACCAGGTTTGGATCAGGACCAAACCAGGCCTGAACTAGGACTAAACCAGGACTGAATCAAGACTAAACCAGGAGTAAACCAGGTCTAAACCAGGTCTAAACTAGGACTAAACTAGGACTGAACAATGACAAAACCATGACTGAACCAGGACCGAATCAGGACTAAACCAGGATTGAAGCAGGACTAAAACAGGACTGAATTATTTTTATTCTGAATTTTAGTTGTTGAAATTTTAAGTGTACATTTTCAAAGTGTTTAAATAAAAAAAAAATAAAAAAAAATAAAAAACTATTAAATATTGAGCACAAATAAACAGTCAAAATTCAGAGTGTAAAATTCACAGTTAAAAAAATGTGTTGTTGAATTTGTTAAATATTTAAAAGGTGACATTTTTATTTTAAACACTTTGATTTTTTTTTACTCTGAAAAATGATATTTGAATTATTTTTATTCAGAATTTTAGTTGCTGAAATTTGAAGTGTACATTTTCAAAGTGTTTAAATTTCAAAATAAATACAAAAATTACCTTTTAAATATTGAGCACAAATAAACAAACAGTCAAAATTCACAGTTAAGTGTTACATTTTCAAAGTCTTTAAATTTCAAAATAAAAAATAAGCACAATGGAGCACAAGCTATAAAAAACCTCAACAGACAAAAGTGTAAAATTCGCAGTGAAAAAAATTGTTGAATTTGTTGAAAATATCTGTGCTGAATGTTTAAAAGGTGACATTTTTATTTTAAATTTCAAACAATTAAAAACTACACTTCAGCAACTAAAATTCAGAATAAACATTTTTTCAGAGTTAAAAAATTCAAGGTGATAAATTCAGCGGTATTTAAAATTCAAATTCTAGTGGGCGGGTGTACAGTTCTTATGATAGATCTATGGTTTTTGGTCTGAAATAAAATCTTCGAGTCAGCTGTTTTGAATTGTTAATTTCTATGGCGACAGAGCTGGATTTGTACCAGTCGAAGCCCACGGAGAACTCACAGACCATAATTATTTCCACTGAGTCACGTTTGGGCCAAAAGGATCTTCTATCTTGGATTTACTCAGTTACAGATGTTTTACTGCTTGAGAAACTCGGGGGCCTCTCCACAGATCTGAACTGTGACCTGGATTTGTTTTGTACTGTTACTACCACTACCACTACTGCTACTACTACAACTACTGCTACTGCTACTACCACTACTGCTACTGCTACTACCACTACTGCTACTGCTACTACCACTACTGCTACTACTACTGCTACTACTAATACTGCTACTGCTACCACTACTGCTACTGCTACTACTACAACTACTGCTACCACTACTGCTGCTGCTACTACTACTACTACTACTGCTACTACCACTACTGCTACTACTACCACTACTGCTACTACTACTGCAACTACTGCTACTACCACTACTGCTACTACTACCACTACTGCTACTACTACTGCAACTACTGCTACTACCACTACTGCTACTACCACTACTGCTACTACCACTACTGCTACTACCACTACTGCTACTACTACCACTACTGCTACTACTACTGCAACTACTGCTACTACCACTACTGCTACTACTACAACTACTGCTACCACTACTACTACTGCTACTACTACTACCACTACTGCTACTGCTACTACTACTACTACTACTGCTACTACCACTACTGCTACTACTACCACTACTGCTACTACTACTGCAACTACTGCTACTACCACTACTGCTACTACTACCACTACTGCTACTACTACTGCAACTACTGCTACTACCACTACTGCTACTACCACTACTGCTACTACCACTACTGCTACTACTACCACTACTGCTACTACTACTGCAACTACTGCTACTACCACTACTGCTACTACCACTACTGCTACTACCACTACTGCTACTACTACAACTACTGCTACCACTACTACTACTGCTACTACTACTACCACTACTGCTACTACTACAACTACTGCTACTACTAATACTGCTACTGCTACTGCAACTACCACTACTGCTACTACTACAACAACTGCTACTACTAATACTGCTACAACTAATACTAATACTACTACTACTACTGCTACTGCTACTACTACTACTACTGCTACTACTACAACTACTGCTACCACTACTACTACTGCTACTACTGCTACTACCACTACTGCTACTACTACAACTACTGCTACTACCACTACTGCTACTGCTACTACTACAACTACTGCTACTACTACTACTACCACTACTGCTACTAATACTGCTACAACTAATACTAATACTACTACAACTACTACTACTGCTACTACCACTACTGCTACTACCACTACTGCTACTGCTACTACTACTACTACTACTGCTACTACCACTACTGCTACTACTACCACTACTGCAACTACTACTACCACTACTGCTACTACTACCACTACTGCTACTGCTACTACCACTACTGCTACTACCACTACTGCTACTACTACCACTACTGCAACTACTACTACCACTACTGCTACTACTACTACTGCTACTGCTGCTACTAATACTGCTACAACTACTACTACTGCTACTACCACTACTGCAACTACTACTACTACTGCAACTACTACTACTACTACTACTACTACTGCTAGTGCTACTGCTACTGCTACTACCACTACTGCTACTACCACTACTGCTACTACTAATACTGCTACAACTAATACTAATACTACAACTACTACTACTGCTGCTACTTCCACTACTGCTACTACTACAACTGTTGCTACTACTACTGCTACTACTACTACTACTACTACTGCTACTACTACTACTGCTACTACTGCTACTACTACTACTGCTACTACTACTACTGCTACTACTACTCCTATTACTACAAATACTATTATTACTACTACTACAAATACTATTATTACTACTACTACAAGTACTACTACTACTGTTACTACTACTTCCACTACTACTACTACTGCTACTACTACTACTGCTACTACTACTACTGCTACTACTGCTGCTACTGCTACTACTACTCCTATTACTACAAATACTATTATTACTACTACTACAAATACTATTATTACTACTACTACAAGTACTACTACTACTGTTACTACTACTTCCACTACTACTACTACTGCTACTACTACTACTACTACTACTGCTGCTGCTACTAATACTACTGCTGCTACTACTACTACTACTACTACTACTGCTACTACTACTACTACTACTGCTACTACTGCTGCTACTACTACTACTGCTACTACTACTACTGCTACTACTACCACTACTGCTACTACCAGTAGTCGAGTTGTAAAATGAAACCAGGGGGGATGGTGAAATTTTTCACCAACGGGGGGGAGGCATTAAGCTAAGCCCTCCTCCATCACTGACATCACTGTGGTGTTTCAGGGCAGGGCATAATTAGAAGGTACTTTGTTAAAATGGAAATGCTTTTATAACAAAAAGTCCATATAATCATTCAATAATTCAATAATACACAGGATATATGTTATCACACACGTACACACACACACACACACCTTAGTCCTGGTTTAGTCCTGGTTTAGTCTTGGTTTAGTCCTGGTTTAGTCCCGGTTTAGTCCCGGTTTAGTCCTGGTTTAGTCCTGGTTTAGACCTGGTTTAGACCTGGTTTAGACCTGCTTTAGTCCTGGCTTAGTCTTGGTTTGGACCTGGTTTAGTTTTGGTTTAGTCCCGGTTTAGTCCTGGTTTAGTCCTGGTTTAGACCTGGTTTAGACCTGGTTTAGACCTGTTTTAGTCCTGGCTTAGTCTTGGTTTGGACCTGGTTTAGTTTTGGTTTAGTCCCGGTTTAGTCCTGGTTTAGTCCTGGTTTAAACCTGGTTTAGACCTGGTTTAGACCTGTTTTAGTCCTGGCTTATTCTTGGTTTGGACCTGGTTTAGTTTTGGTTTAGTCCCGGTTTAGTCCTGGTTTAGTCCTGGTTTAGACCTGGTTTAGACCTGGTTTAGACCTGGTTTAGTCCTGGCTTAGTCTTGGTTTGGACCTGGTTTAGTTTTGGTTTAGTCCCGGTTTAGTCCTGGTTTAGTCCTGGTTTAGACCCGGTTTAGATCTGGTTTAGTCTTGGCTTAGTCCTGGTTTGGACCTGGTTTAGTCCTGGTTTAGTCCTGGTTTAGACCTGGTTTAGATTTGGTTTAGTCTTGGTTTAGTCCTGGTTTAAACCTGGTTTAGTCTTGGTTTAGTCCTGGTTTAGACCTGGTTTAGATCTGGTTTAGTCTTGGTTTAGTCCTGGTTTAGATCTGGTTTAGTCTTGGTTTAGTCCTGGTTTAGACCTGGTTTAGTCTTGGTTTAGTCCTGGTTTAAACCTGGTTTAGTCCTGGTTTAGACCTGGTTTAAACCTGGTTTAGTCCTGGTTTAGTCCTGGTTTAGACCTGGTTTAGTCTTAGTTTAGTCCTGGTTTAAACCTGGTTTAGTCCTGGTTTAGTGCCGAAATAGATGCAGACATAATCTGATAATATGACTCACCCATAAGAATGCGGTCAGATCCATTCTAACAGTTTGCCGTGTTGTCTTTAATAATCCGGAGCTCCGGAGAAAATGACATAATCCCGAACGTATCCCGTGTCCCGAGGCGAGAGTTCCTTCTTACGTAGCATTAACGTAGGAAGTTAAGGACTCTTCTTCTCTTAGAAATGCCGCGTAAATATCAGGTTCACAGCTGATCGGCGAACAGGCGCAAACACAACAGCGGCAATCGTCATGATTGGCAGGAGCGCGTATCGGTGCGTAATTATGCTGCAACATGATTGGAAGCTGGCGCGCACTGGCCATTTTGACTTAAAAACGGCGAAATTCGCCAAAAGTTTAGGGATTTTCATGCCTGATTGATAAAATGCCATAAGGGATGGAAGAAGGGATGCCCGTTTTAGAAGAGGGATGATTTTGACTATTTTTTCCCAGAGGGGGATGCCACCCCCCCCATCCCCTCTCAACTCGAGTACTGACTACTACTACTACTACTACTACTACAACTACTACTACTACTACTACTGCTACTGCTACTACCACTACTGCTACTACTAATACTGCTACAACTAATACTAATACTACAACTACTACTACTGCTGCTACTTCCACTCCTGCTACTACTACAACTACTACTACAACTGTTGCTACTACTACTGCTACTACTGCTACTACTGCTACTGCTACTACTACTACTGCTGCTACTGCTACTACTACTCCTATTACTACAAATACTATTATTACTACTACTACAAATACTATTATTACTACTACTACAAGTACTACTACTACTGTTAATACTACTTCCACTACTATTACTACTACTACTACTACTGCTACTACTACTACTACTACTGCTGCTGCTACTACTACTACTACTACTACTGCTACTACTACTACTACTGCTACTACTGCTGCTACTACTACTACTGCTACTACTACCACTACTGCTACTACTACTACCACTACTACTACTACCACTACTGCTACAACTAATACTACTACTACTACCAGTAGTCGAGTTGTAAAATTAAACCAGGAGGGATGGTGAAATTTTTCACCAATGGGGGGGGGGGCATTAAGCTAAGCCCTCCTCCATCACTGACATCACTGTGGTGTTTCAGGGCAGGGCAGAATTAGAAGGTACTTTGTTAAAATGGAAATGCTTTTATAACAAAAAGTCCATATAATCATTCAATAATTCAATAATACACAGGATATATGTTATCACACACACACACACACACACACACACCTTAGTCCTGGTTTAGTC